>PISX010014911.1:0-51413 GCA_004024625.1 Mellivora capensis | reverse complement strand
AAAAAAAAAAAAAAAAAAGTCCCTTAAAAAAAAGAATAGTGCTGAGAATTCACGGGAGCAGAGAGAAAGGGAGGCAGGATCCAGCTCAGCCCCGAGGCCCAGGGCCAGGGGCTGCGGCGCTCGGAGCCCAGGTCCCGAGAAGAAGAAGGCTGGGAGCTTGGTGACTCCCTTGGAAAGGGCCTTGGAGCACCTCGGAAGGTGGGTTCGCGACCGGGGCGAGATGTTCCCAGGACTGGGGTTGGAGCTGGGTGCCCCGCTAAGGGTGGTGCGGCTGTGGCCCAAAGGCAGCTGCAGGGGAGGGGGCTTGGGGTCGCAGGTCCCTAGAGCAGGCACATGCAGAGAGCAGTCTGGCGGGGCGGGGCGGGGCGGGGCGGGGGGGGGGGGTTGTGTGTGGCTGGCGAGCACCGAGCCAAAGCACCCTGGAGTCCGCAACCCTCCCGCAGGAGAGCGGGGTCCTGCCTCACCGTCCCTGGGGGCTCACTTGTCTCCTGGGGAATGGGACAGCCTGCTGGACTCTATCTCCCACATCCTTGCTGTCCCCTTCCATGGCTAAGATCTGGATGGAGATTTGGGGTACACTGAGAGGGAGGAGCCCCACTCAGTCCCTCCAGGTCTATTCCCAGACTGTTTGTCGTCTCTAAGGCTGCCCTATCCCCTCCAACCTACTTCAGTCACAGTGACATCAAGGTCCTGCCCCAAGGAAGCAATCCCTAACTCAGAAGAAGTGACCCAGGGCACTTGGGCCCTGGGTGTTCTGAAGGGCTGAGGCCAGTGTGATCAGAGGGAACTGCACAGCCCAAAGGGCCCCAGGGGAAGGAGCAGGTCAGCCTTGAGACTGCCCCACCACCACCACCCCAGGGTTCACTAAGAGAAGGCAGGAAGGTCTGTGGTCCTTGGCTTGGGCACAGGTGTCTCCCTCTACCAAGTCAGGTTGGATGTTCTGCTTTTAAAATAATCCCTTATTGTCTGTGTCTGGTTTTCATTCTGGCATGTGGCATGTGGTTCCTCCTGAGAAGGTCCGGAAGGTAGGCTGATTCTAGGTTGGTGGGTCATGACCTCCTCTTAAACTCACAGGCACGTCCTCCCAGATTAAGTTGCCATCAACTCCCAGCCATTCCTGGTGAATCCCAGGTGGGATGAGCTCAGGTCACCATCAACAGCAGAATCCCCTAGGTGCCTAAGGGAGCCAGGGCTCCAAAGCAGCTTCCCTTCTGATGCCCCAGAGATGGTCCTGCCGCCCACCGGGCAAGGAGTGGAGAGGGGAGAGTGCTGGGCAAAGTCCTGGAAGAGCGAGGAGGCCGTGGCACCTCTAGCCCGACCATGACCGCTCGTTTCTGCTAGCGTGTTTTTACGAGGTTTGGCAGAGCAGCCATGAGCTGTGCTTAGAGTGGATAAAGATGACAGCTCTTTTCTAAGTACATTTACGGAGCAGGCACTGCTTGAGAACGCTTGTCATCCATTGGTCATTTTATTCTCACAATAGCCCCCGGAGGGGACACGGTATCCCCATTTTGCTGATGGGACTCCAAGAGACTAGGTAACTCTGTATGGCTCAGGTAGCTAGTGAAAGAGCAGGGAGAGTCAGCCCCATGTGCCTGACTCGTAAGACAGTGCTCTCAAAGGAAGACTGCTTTAGGAGGTCCGAGGGAAGAGGTCCAGAGAGGGGGAGAAAACCAGTTGCACCCAGAGAAAATGAGAGCTCTGTGGCAGGGCTTATCCTGTGTCCGGGGACTGTGCGATACCATCCTGAGGGACCCCGTGCAGACAGGAAATCCACTTCTTGCGTCAGGAACCTGAAAGGCTCTGCAGTCGGACTGGCTCGCTTCAACCATACTTGTCGCAAGTGTAAAGAAGGGCTCTCCCTCACCTCCTTCTCCTCCCTGCCCACCAGACTTCCCCCGACTTTTCAGGCACTTGTTTCTCTCTTGTCCTCCCAAATACATGCATGGATTTCCACAAGATGAATAGTCCCATTTCTGTATCTACCAGCTTGGACTCCCTCCAAAACATGACTCTGATGGGGAAGTAAATTAAGGCCGTGCCTAACTGTTTGCTGAGAGAGACCCACAGAGCCCCAGGCCAAGGGGAGAGAAACTGCTTGTTAGGCTCCTCACACACTCGGGTGGTTTTCTCTAGGTAAATTTTGCTAGTGGAAAACGCCTGTGGTCCCACACGAGCATCTGGAATTTTCAGACCCCTCTGGGAGCCATGCTGTAACTGGCCGTGGCTCTTTGCTTGACTGGGATGTTGAGCTGCTTGCAAAGCTAGAAGATAAACGATAAGCTGACCGGTTTGCTCCCTGGTTTATAGAATAAGGTTGAGAGAATTCTTACTAATTGGAAATCTCCTAGGATTAGCCTGGATGGCTCTCAATATGCAAATGTACCCTGGGACGTGGACTGGGATGAGGAGAAAGGAAGGAAAAGGCAAATTCTGAAGCAGTGGTCAGGCTGACCTCAGAAGGTGTGAGGCGGGGCTGCAGAGAGGGTGGAAGCAGGGAGAATGAGATGGGAGGTGGGAAAGGGGTTTAGTCAGGAACTTGGCAATCAGCCCATAGAGTTTGGGCTGCCCTAGAGGGTCAACTTGCCAACATGAGTTTGGAAGGCTGCAAATGTCAGCTTTTCCATGGTTAGGACAGTTGCCCTGGTGCGTGTAAGCCCAGAGCTTCCCCCCACATGCCCCCTTCCCCCGCCCCATTTCTCTCTGGAGAAGTGTGGGAGAGAAAGGAAAGAAAAGGAGAAGGAAGGTGGGCAAGAGGAGAGATTAGAGGCTTGCACTCCCCACACCATCTGCTTTCCTTCTGAATGCTCCCTGACCCCCTACCCCAACCACAGAACAGGCTCACCCAGGAACCAGGAAAAGCCCTTAGGGAAGGGAGTGCACAGGGCAGCAGCCCATCTCCCTGTGGGCACTGCCCAGTCCAGGGAAGGTTCTCATCCTTAGGGGTAGAGGAGTAACGAGCTCTCCGGCATCAGGGGCCTCCTCCCCACAGGCCCCTGCCCAGCAGCCTTTACAGAGCCCTGGGAAGGGGCCAGGGTTCAGCTTATCCAGGGGTATAGCCTGAGCTCCATTTCTTCAAGATAATCTCTCCAGTATGGCCAGAAATCCACCCCCTACCCCGCCCCACACACACCCAGAATCTGATCTAATTGTGGGAGCTAGTAATGGGTCCCAAAAGACTTCCTCATACGTCTTGTCCCTTGAGACCTCAAAGGGAAGGCCCAGCTCAGAACTGGTTTTCTGGCTACATAATGGGCCCAGACAGTGACCTTCACTGTGGCCACAGTTTCAGGGCTTACTGAAGGCCGAGCAGCATTTCCTCATTCCAGGAAACCAACAGAGCCTCTGAGTGTGAGCTGGGCACTTCAGTCCCGGAGGCCAGCTGGGGAACTCTCAGGGCGATGTGTACCCAGGTCCTGTATCAGGATCCTTGCCTGGGAGGCCTCTCAGGGCCCTGACTCTCCCCCTCCCTTCATCCCCACAATGTGAAAGGAAAGTGACACTACCTCCTTAGTCTGGTGAGCATTGACATATTGACATATGCGGTGCCCTGGGGACACTAAGATTCTGTGAACTGACTTAAGTCATAACTCTAGGGTTTGGCTGGGTTGTTTTTTGTTTATTTGTTGGATGGCAACCCCTGCAAGGAAGGTGAAGGCGAACCTCGTTAGCAGGTTGGATGAAAGCAAGCCTCAGACCACATTGTACCGTATATGTAGACATTTTTTTTTAAAGATTTTATTTATTCATTTGAGAGAGAGAGAGCCCAAGCAGGGGGAGCGGCAGAGATCGAGGGAGAAGCAGGCTCCGCACTGAGCTCAGAGTCTGACAGGTTCAATCCCAGGATCTGGAGATTTCAACCTGAACTGAAGGCAGATGCTTAGCCGACTGAGCCAGCCAGGCATTCCCTTTAGAATGTCTACATTTTTAAAAAATGTAGACATTTAAAAAAAAAGATTTTTATTTATTTCACAGATAGAGAGACAGCGAGAGAGGGAACACAAGCAGGGAGAGTGGGAGTGGGAGAAGCAGGCTCCCCGCCGAGCAGGGAGCCCGATGTGCAGCTCGATCCCAGGACCCTGGGATCATGACCTGAGCCGAAGGCAAACGCTTAATGACTGAGCCACCCAGGTGCCCCATAAACATTTTTTGAACAACTATTTGCAGACAGGCCCAGCAGAATTCATGCAGCTTGTTCTTTGGACTGGGTGAGGTCGCAGCCATCGGTCCCACTAGGTGTCTGACCTCACCTCCCCTGAGAGCTCACTAGATTCCTTCGCCCTGCCTTTCCAGGTCAAGATGTCTCCAGTAATTTTGGCCAACCCACATATCTTGAATACCTCTGTTTTCACCAAGGAGGCTGCATTTCTAACATTTATTCTGTTAATTATCAAATGCCCCGTGTGGAGCAGAGAGAAGGACAGCCAGAGCACCTGTCCGAGTCCCCCTGGAGCACAGACCCTCTGTCTGAGGCGGCTGGCCAGGAGCGGGGAGCCCCGATCGCCGTGCGCCTCTGTTGCAGCTAGCTTAATGAAACCACGCAGAACGGTTTTTTGTTTTTTTAAAGATCTTATTTATTTATTTGTCAGACAGAGTGAGCACAGGCACACAGAGTGGCAGGAAGAGGCAGAGGGAGAAGCAGACTCCCTGCTGAGCAAGGAGCCCGATGTGGGGCTCGATCCCAGGACGCTGGGATCATGACCCGAGCCGAAGGCAGCCGCTTAACCAACTGAGCCACCCAGGCGTCCCATGAAACCATGCAGAAAGGTTTTAAGATCAATTATAGACACTGTGTGACAGATAAAACAATGGTCTTGCCCTCAAGGAGTGTGGAGCCTGATCAGGGCTGCGGGTTGGGAAAGACCATTCGAGCAGCCCAGAGTACTGAGCTGACAGGAGAGTGATGTTCTGGAGCATTCTGGAGCACGCGACATACGAGAGCTCACTTGAATGGTTTGGCAGCTGTTCCGCCCTTTGATAGGCCAAGGAGAGGCCCAGCCAAGTGTCGTCATGGATGGGAGGGGACAGTCCTACTAGTGACTGGTAGACTAGTCAGACTAGTGACTAGTGACGTGACTAAGAATTCACGTACACTCTACTTCATTGGGACCTTCCAAAGCTTTGAAGTAGGTTCCAGTGTGAACCCCATTTCATGGATGGGGAACTTGAGGCCTAGAGGGTTAAATCAATTACCCAACATGGTAAAATTAGTTAAGTGTTGGGGCTGGGCTATAAGCCCCTGTCCCCCAACACTCAGCCCTGCCTCATCCCTAACCTGCCCTATCTCTTTCTCCCACTACCGAGTCCTACCCTCTGTGAGGTGTGAACTTGGCAGCTCAGCAGCCCAGCAGCTCAAGCTGACGCGAGTGGGGAGCAAAGTCACACATCCCACTTTCTGTTCTGCCAGAGCCGACTGTTCCCTCCAAAGCCCAGTGTGGCTGCTGCCCTGCCCCCCCACCTCCTCTCCCCAGCTCCCGAGGACGAGGACAGGCCCTGCCCAAACACAGGGAAATGCTAAGGGCCCTTCAGTCCCTGGAGAGGTCCGCATGCCCAGACGGAGTACGAAAGTAAAGTGATTTGCACAAGCCCAGAGCACACCATGAAACTTCTTAGGAAGTCCTTGCTAAACCATTAGGCTTTGGAACTTGTAATGCAGAGCAAAACAGAAAGCCTGTCATCAAAACAAATTCCCATTTGAGCGGAACTTTGTTGATTCTGCTTATTTGAAGTTGAAGCCAATTATCCTGTGGATCTGGATACTCCCAAATCAGCCTTGTGTGGGGGCTGAGACACATCCCCGCCTGGAGACACTTTGGTGGGCCACACCCCGCAGGAGGATGACGGGCACCCCAGCGCCCTTAGCGGTGAAATGGCACCCTGAGTTTCAGTCAGCTGTGAAATGTTCCCTACTTTGATAGCCAGAACACCCGCTTGAACTGTGTCCTACTTTGATCTCTGCAAATTGCTTTAAAGGCCACTTTGTGTCTGCTTTCTACCCCTTAATCCCCAGTGCCATGGCCTTTGGCCAGAAAAGTGCTGTGGTCACAGGCAGCAGTGGGCTGGAGTAGCAACGGGCTGCCTCAGCCCCCTCCTGGGCGGTCTGCCTCCATCAGCTCTCCCTGGAGGAGGACCCCTGCTTCAGACTCCGCATTTCCCATGGCTCCTTCCCCCCCCTCCCTTCCCTGTGCCTCCCCCCTCCCTACGCCTTCCCATCAGAGGACTTGAGGATTCTCAGGCACCTTTCTCCCAGCTTGTCAGAGCAGAGCAGCCCTTTCCCAGGGCCTCATAGCCTTGGAGGGACACTGTGGCCTCGACCCCCAGGGTGGCCCACCAGCCCCCTCCCTGCGGCAGCCCTGTGCTTTCTTCTCTCCTTTCCCTGAGGCCATAAATTAGATCTGCAGGTCTGAGGAGCCCAGGAGCCCGGGCCTCTCCCCACAGCAACAGGAAGCACAACTCTTTCTTGGTGATTTTCTGGGCAACTTCTTTCACTGGGCAAAATGAGAGGAAAGGTTTCCACGTTCCCAGCCCCGTGTGCGGCAGGAGGCCCATGTGTCTGCTCTGAGCTGCCGGGAGCAGAGCCCATCAATTATTCAGCACGGGCTGAGCACTTTGAATGTGCAAAGGTCTGAACGAGTGTTTTTTATAGAGTCTTGCCTCACAGTATCCCAGTGAGATGAAGCAAGGCTTCCCGGTATTCTAGACAGTAAAGGCTCAACATGGAGTCAGAAGAGGAATCCGAGTCCAGACAACCCCACTAACAAAGCTGTGTGACCCCAGGCGAGTCTCGAGACATCTCTGGTTTGCGGTTTGTCTGTGGTCGAACTCTCAGGAAGGGCTCTCTGGCCCAGACCATAGTGTGTGGGGAAGCGTTTGTGAACTTTTGTGTAGAGGGTGATTTCGAAATCGTTGTGATTGTTCTCATTATTCCAGGTGTGGAAACGGAAGCTCTCAATGATAAGTGGAGGTACAACCTCTAGCACAGGACACCGGAGACCGAGCGTCACGGGGAGCCCCCCGGGGGAGTGTGGGTAAGTGGGTTCCTCTGCCCCCTGCTCTCATAGCTCACGGACATGGCGACCACCCACCACCTGCTGTGGTCTAGACTGTGCGTGTCAAGATGGAAGGAAGTGTGGAGGCCGCTGTGCCCAAACTGCGCATTTTGCAGGGGAGAAGCAAAAGCCCTGAGAGGGGAAATGAGTCACCTCAGTCACTCAGGATGGGACAGGGTCCCTGGAGCTGACTCTCAGACGAGGGGCTCTTTTCTCTCCAACCCGGGGCTGGGTTTGTCCAAAATGGCTGTCTCCTTCCCATCTACCAGCACCAGGGCTGGGGCCGCGGCTGGGAGGCTGCCCGGGCGGCCTGGAGCAGGCAAGTCCAGGGGAGTTAGGGACCCAGCGCACTGAGCCTCCCTGCACCTCCTGGGATCCCCAAATGGTCCTCAGCCCATCAGCTCATCCTCCTGTGCCTACAGCCTCAGCTCTGGGCATCACAACTGCCCCTGGGACTGCCCTGGGAGCCACCAGGCCCCCAACAGCAACACCACGGTCAAAAGAAATCGGTTCTGTCTCCCCTGCCAGGCATGTCACTCACATTCCAGGAAGTCATGTGACTTGTCCAGGGGGGTGTCATAGTCACGAATGGCAGAACTTTCCTGAGGCTTAGGTCCCCTCCCTTGCCAGGCCCCGCCCTGGGAGGCAGGCTCTAGCCTAGGACAAAGGCCCTCATCCTGTTTGACTCACCAGTATCAACAGAAGGGGACATCAGTCTAGCTGTTTGAGCCTCATCCTCCTCGACTGCCCAGATCAATTTTATAGGAAAATGAAGTATTACCAAAGGACTATTTAAATGGCATTATTTTCCTCTGGGATTCCTAAGAACCTGGGCTTTAAAACACTGAAACACTATAAAGCATGTGTTCCTGTTACTTTTCTACAAATGAGGCCAATGGGGACGTGGTCACAACGCTGGAGTTGGGAAAATTTGGGCTCAGATGGTAGTTCTTCACTCACCTGTGTATGACCTGTCAGGCAGGGAAACTCTAGATACTCTTCCTACCTCAGGGCCATTTCAAGGGTTCAACTAGACGTTTGCACAGTGCCTGGCCCATGGTAGCCACTAGAAAATGGTTCTCTTCCCCCTCTCCCTCTTGATTCTAGGAATTTGTATTTTTATTCCTGTAATTAGTCAGAGAGGAAATAGCCATTCATGTATTTCTTTTATTTATACCAAAAATAGGTGTTAAAATTGAACTGGTGGTACCAAACCAGCAGCCATAAGAAGTATGGGGAGGAATTGGAATCAGATTGTGCCTAGACAGATCTCACAGTCAGTACAGGTGACTCGGGCCCCTTTAATGACAGGGGACAGAAGTGCAGCTTAAATTAGCTCAAGCAAAGGAGAGAATGTATTAGTGCACAGGAGTGGGAGTTTCTGTCTTTGGACACTGTTGGGTCCAATGGCTCTGAAGATGTTGACATGTTTCTGTCTCTGCCTCTCTTTTGGTTCTCCTCCCTAAAGGCTTATTCCTTCTCAATGCAGATGAGTTTTCTCCATGAGGCTGAGAAAGATGCACCCTGGAAACTCCAGGCTGAAAAGCCACACTGTTTCTTCAAATGCCTGTATTTAAATCCCATGAACATATACAGACTAGCCTTGCTTGGCCTTCCACATATCCGTTGGCTGAGTAAGGGCTAGAATGAATGTCTTAGTCTGGGTCACATGAGCATCCCTGGGGGTGAGGGTGATGGGCAGGGAGCTAGGACTCACAGTCCCTTCCAAATACTGAAATGACACTGGGATGGGCCCCACAGAAGGGATGATGAAGACACCCATCCACCTACCACCTACATCATAATGTAACTCATGGGGCCCAAGGAGAGAAATGACAAATGCCTAGACTAGTTGGTGCAGAAAAGTGCTAAAAAAATTTTGTTAGGGGAAGAAGCGATTGGTTGCATTCAGAAAGAACACAGAAGGTTCTAGAATGAGGTGGTGTTTGGCTCAAAGACTTGGTCATGTTCAAACATGAGGTTATGGGGCAAGGATAAGACATCAGGTTGAGGCCAGCCTCCCAAGCCACCTTGCTTCCCAGTTCAGACTCGTTCTGACCTTGAAAGTGTTACCTATGACTTGCAGGAGGTCTTCTGTGGGGCAGATTTGGAAGTAAACTTCCCCAGCTGGAATGTGTTCGCTGATTCACAGCATCACCATCCCCAGCATTTATTGAGCACCTACTATTTGTAGAGTCTTGCATTCAGGATGCAAAAGGGAAAGGAATGTTCTTCCTATTGAGGAGCTAGACATCTGGTCAGGGAGGCAGGACACTCCCCAGCCCAAGGTCAAACAGGGGAATGTATGGGGAGCATGATGGAGGTGGAGGGGGTGGGATTCAAAGAATGACCTGGCTGGCTAGGTATCCTTGACGACTTTTGCATGAAAACAACCCCTGGCTGAGCTTGAAAGCAGAGCTTTCATCTTTGTGAGGAGCAGGGAGGTCCCAGACAGGCCATTCATTCATTCAACAAGGTTACTGAGCACTTGCTGTGTTCTGAGTGCTAGGGTCACAGGAATGAGCAAGAGAACATCGTTGCCCTCGTGGAGCTTACATTCTAGGGGGTGAAATGCACCATAAGCAAGTAAACAAATCAACATATAACATCAGAGTTGTATGACGCATAATAACAGCTACGGATTAAAATGAAGAAGGGTATCTCGGTAGGATGGTCAGAGCCGTCTCCATGTGGAGGGGACAGACATGCATGAAGTGGGTGTCTGCGATCAGACAGAGGTCCACTGATGGAGCCGAGGCTTGAAGGCAGGCAGCAGCCTCAGACTCTTAGAGGACATGGCTGGATTCTCACAGTGACTTGCTGCCTGGAGGAGGCATCCAGGCAGCAAATAGATGACCTCCAGGAAGTGGGAAATGAAGGGTTCTTCTGCGGGGGCAGCATTCGGCCCCTGCAAGTGAGCTGTCCCCTGAGGGTTGTAGATCATGGGGGTGGGGGGGCAGGCATTTGAGGAAGATCCCATTGGCATGCACAACACTGGTACCATCCCCCTTCCCTTATTATCATCCCCTCCGCACACCCAGAGCTCACATGCAACAGTATAAACACACACACACACACACACACACACACACACACACACATAATGTCCCAGCACAGTTCACCCCCACCAGGGTCCAGTTTCTGCAACATGTCATTCCTCCATCATCTCAGGAGCTCCCTCCCATCACCAGCTCAGACCAAGACATGGAATAAAGATGAGCTATGTAGGTCCAGACCAGCGGGTGTCCCCTCCTGCTTCTGTCACTATGGCAACCTCTGACAGGACAGAAAACCTGCTTTCTGGCAGCTCCTCAAAGCTCCCTGGCTCCTTTGGGCAGCTCTGTAGGGCGCAGGGCTGTGTCCCCCAGCCTCTCAGCCCCGGTCATAGGCACTCATGCCAATGGCCAGTGTAGAGCACACATTAGAAATTCACAGCCTGCATGGGCCACCGCCGGAGGTCAGGCCTGAAACACCAACTCTACCCCCAACCCTCCATTTAAGATAAGCATGGGGGGTTATGATTAAACCTGGCTGGAAAAGCCTGCCTTGTCAAAGCTCTGCCTCCACACCCCAGACCTACTGACCCCTCACTGGAAAAAAAAAAAGGAAAAAAAAATAGCTTCTTTAGAAAAGGAAAGAAAAAAAATTCAGGTGTGAGTTGTTGTGGCCTGAGCTGCCCTGAATTTAAGTTTATAAGATGCGTGATGGTCTGCCAAGCCCTTTCCCTTCATTCTCTCTTATCATCCTCTCTATAACTCTGCAGGGTGGACACTGCAACAGCCCCACTTTCAAAACGGGGACCCTGTGATTCTCAGCTGGAGGGGCCCCATCTGCCTCTCAGGCGCGTGTGGAAATGTGGGGAGGGGAGAGTTTTTTGGTTGGCATGCTGTTTTAGGACACTGCTGAGCCCTCAGGGATGGATTCTGTCTCCCCAAATGAATAATACATCCCCCTCCCCTTCCAGTCAGGGCTCTCGGTCTAAGCAACAGAAAACAGTGTTGCTGTAAGGAGTTCACAGAATTGGCCGGCGGTAGAGACCCAAGGGAGAAAACAGGCAGAACCAAGGCAGCTCCAGAAAACAGAGTGGGATGCAAGACCCTGTGAATTAAATGGTTTGTCTGAGACCGACTCCGTGGGGTGCTAGGTTTTTACTCACACAATAACCCCAAAATACTTCTGACACCAGATGTGTGATTTTTCCACACCAAACAGCCCTCCAGTTCTCTGTGGGCACCAGCTGGGTGTCCTACAGTCTCCCTCAGTTTGGACACCATCGAGCTAAGGACAGTGTCAGACCCCGGAAGGGAAGCGTTCAGTCTCACAGACTGTCTCTGCTTCCCACGACGACAACTACAAGTCCCGATTATTACCTATACTTCTCACCTACTGGCTGTACATTGGGAATTGCCCACAACCCCCTGCTCCAAGTCACTCATTTGATAGAATGGTTCACAAGACTCAGGGAAGCATTTACTTGCATTCACCTGCCAATTAAGGGGTACATAAGGCAACGTGGGAGGAAGGGGTACAGAACTCACATGCCCTCTCCAGGTGTGTCACCCTCCCAGAATTACCATGTGTGCACAAACCCAGAAGCATTCTGAACCCCTTCAGGTCCTGTTGTTATGGAGGCTCATGACATAGGCATGATTGATTAAATCATCAGCTATTTGCCATTGACTCAATCTCCAGGCCTTTCCCCCCACGTCCCAAGGCAGGGGCCGGGCTGAAAGTTCCAACCTTCTCATCACAGAGTGGGCTTTCCGTGAGTCCCCTCATTAACAAAAACTCCAGGTGCAGTTAAAAGGCCCATGAGAGACTGTGGACTCTGAAAAACAACCTGAGGGGTTTTGAAGGGGCGGGGGGGGGGGGGGGTAGGTTAGGGGAGCCTGGTGGTGGGTATTAGGGAGGGCACGTATTGCATGGAGCACTAGGTGTGGTGCCAAAACAATGAATACTGTTATGCTGAAAAGAAATAAAAATAAATTAAATTTAAAAAAAAAAAAGGACACTCTTTTCACCTCTCTGGTTCTAGGGGTCTTTCAAGAACTAAGGACAAGGGCACCTGAGTGGCTGAGTCCGTTAAGCGTCTGCCTTCAGCTCAGGTCATGATTCCGGGGTCCTGGGATTGAGTCCCGCATGGGGCTCCCTATTCAGAGGGGAGCCTGCTTCTTCCTCTGCCCCTCATCCCACTCCTGCTCTCTCTCTTTCTCACAAATAAGCAGATAAAATCTTAAAAGCAACAACAACAACAACAACAACAACAAAAATCTAAGGACTAAATCCAGACATTACAACAAGAAATATTCTCATTGCTCCCTCATTCTCATTGCATCACTTAGGACATGCCAAGGGTTTCAGGAGTTCTGTATCAGAACTTGGGGATGGAAACCAAATATAATTCCTTGTTACATATCATGTCCTCCAACAGTCCTTTACAGGGATGACCAGGCTGAGATAATGCCCCCTCCCCTGCACTTCACATCTGCCTCCAAGGCCCATGTGACAACAAATGAATCCTAACCATTTAGCCTTCTGGGCCTCATGCACACCACATTTTTTAAAATAAAGATTTTATTTATTTATTTGACAGAGAGAGAGAGAGAGATTACAAGTTGGGGGTGGGGCAGCAGCAGAGGGAGAGGGAGAAGCAGGGGCTCCATCCCAGCATCCTGGAATCATGACCTGAGCTGGAGGCAGATGTTTAGCTGACTGAGTCACCCATGCTCCCCACACCCCACATTCTGAGACCTGGGCCTAAGCATCTGATTGGCTAAGCTCAGGTCCCATGCTCTCACCTGGGTGTCAGACCATGGGACAGCAAGGAGGGAGGATCTGATCCTCTCTCCTCAGAGAAGAGGTACCCAGCCTGTCGTCCGCACAAGATGAAGAGCCCCCTGAAAGCAGTATATGATAAACAAACAGGACAAATACCCACAAATACCCACTGTGTTATTTTATATTCTTTGTCCAACACATGCTTATGTTGGTTATAAATGTCAGAAACACAGTTTCTTCCTGTGCTGAGCACGATGGCCCCCAGGAACCCCAGGTCAGCATGGAACATGGCTGGTTTCTGGATAATTCTGGTACAGAAACCTAGGGGGACTCTGATTGGCCCAGCTGGGGTCATGTGACTACCTACTCTGGACAGAGAAGGCATGCCCGTCTTGAAAGGGTTTCATGGTTCTTGTCTCACTGAGTCAAAGAATGAGTCTCACAGACACAAAAGGGTGAAGTGAAGTGAAAGTTTATTCAGTGAAGATGAAAACAGAAAGGAAAGAAAAAAAGCTCCCCAAAGTGAGAAGGACTTGAATAGGGACCCCTGAGGGCTTTTATGGTCTGTCTTTTATAGAACACTGACCAGGGCACTTGAATCTTCTTGATGTCAACCCTGATAGCACCACGATTGCTTCTCCTTTGACTGTCTCATCTCTGGTGTTTAAGACAAACGAGGTGGCATGGTTATGTTCCCTTATCTCTGGTTCTGTTACGCCTCAGCATTTCTGGGATTTTTGGTGAGCCTGATCACCTAGGCCCCTGTCTCTCCTTACCTAGCCCCACCTGTCCCTTACTCAACAGAAAGCACACAGAGAAATGCTCTTTCCAGAAGAGGGAAAGGACACGGGGCGCAAATTACCTCACATCGCTGGACACAGAGGAGATCCCTCAGCTATACCTGTGATGCTGGACTGCCCGAGTGCCCCCTCCCTGTCCTGGCACTTGAAGCAGGATCAGACTCTTCCTGTCTTCCTAGCACCTGACAGCCTGTGTCTGGGACTGTGAGGTTGGGGCAGGTCTCGTGAGGACAGGTGGGGAGGGGACCAGGTCCCCTCTGCTTCTGTGAGCCTGTCCAGACAGGCTCAGACTGAGGGAGCACAGGCCACAGGGCGTGGGGTGGGGGCCCAGGGGGCCTCTGTTGTGTTTGCTTGTTCATGCCACAGACGTTTAGAGAGAACAGCATGGGGCTAAGTGCTGCGTGTTCCAGGCTGCGGAGCCTGGTTCTCACCCTCATGAAGCTCAGAGTCTGGTAAAGGACCCATCAGGAAAGTTCCTTGTAGCAGTGCTATGGCTTGAGAGGGCCAGTCGTCCAGTGGTTGAAGATCCAGCCTGGGGCTAGACGGCAGAGGTGAAATCCCCGCTTTCTCATTCATTACTTCTGCTCCTCAGCCTCTCTGTGTCTCTCAGTCTCCTCATCTGTGCAATGGGTCAGTGACACTACTTACTTTGTAGGGTCGTTGTGAGGATTCATGTGTTCATACATGTAACGCTCCTAGAACAATGGCTGGCGTCGTCCACCCTGAGTAAGCATTAGCTCATCTTGTTGTGATGAGATCATTGTTTCGCTGGTGTGCTCTCCTTGCATGCCGGGCACACGCAGCTGGGGTGAGTCAAGGAACACTTCCTGAAAAAGAAAACCCCTGAGAAATGATAGACTGCGGGATAGAGGGAGGGAAGGGTGTTCCAGGCCGAGGGAACAGCTTGTGCAAAGCCCCGAGGGGGTGAGAGAGAGTGCTACTCCATGGGACAGGAGCTTTGAGGAAATTGCATACTGTGGAGAAGATATGAAACAGTTCTCAGAAGAACCTCAGACTGGGGGGAACAGGCATGAGCTTGGGGATCCAAACAGGGCGAGGGTGGCTTTTGAGTGTCTTAGAATGCGGAACAACAGGGAGTGAGTGCAGCCAGGGAACGGGCTCAGCCTACCTTCATCCTTGAGAGAGACAGAGACAGGGAGAGAAGGAGAGAACGTATTAGCAGCCCCTGCACCCTTTCCTGCCCATGAAGTCCATCTAGGAAGTGGGTTTGAAAGCTGTCCAAGTGGACAGATTAGATCATAATGACACAAGGGCCTAAATGGCCGGATGACTGAGCTGCACCCACCTGGCTTCTCCAGCAGCCCAAGAATTAGCTCATGGCTGGCATGGCCTTCTTCGCAGCAGCCACTGTGGGCTGGAGTGAGCCAGGAGCATGTTCGAGCAGCTGTCCTCCTGGGCAACGTAGGTCCCCAGGCTCTGGCTTGTCACTGCTACAAAAAGGTGGATGTGCCCCTGAGGCTTGTATTCTGTTGCAGGAAATTTTATATTCCCAGCAGCCGGGTGGCCTGTCTGGCAGGGCACGCCTGAGCCTGGTGGGATGAGGGTCTGACCTTATTTTTCTGGGCTTCTGATTGTGCCAGTGTGCTTTGGCTTTCCTCCCTGGCCTGTCTGCCTTTGCAAGGCTCAGAGTGAGAGAAAATGTGTTCCCCAGTGGCAGGAAGGACTTAGATTAGATATAAAGCAAACCCCCTGCTCAGGTATCGGAAGGCTCTTCCTCCCAGTGCCCGTGTTCCCAGGTCCCTGGTTTGTCCAAAGGAGAGGGAAGTCCCTACCGCCCTTTCAGACCAGGAAGCTGTCCAGGGCTGGCGTCTGCTCCCCTGCACCCAGTGGAGTGACCACTAAGTTCCCACATCCCTGTGGTGACCTGAGTCAGTGACATTCCAGCTCAGCTCCTGGCAGCCTAGCTGGAGGGGGCAGGAACAGCCCCCCAGCGGCTCTCGGGCTCCAGGGCAGCCAGAGGGGCAGCCATCCCTGGGATGCTGTCAGAGGACCAGAAGACCAGACAACGAATCCTGTTTGAGCAAATCTTCACCATGTGCATGTGCTGGGGGCTGTGGGAAGCAGTCTGGAGCTCAGTCCCTGCCTGCTATGGATGGCCACACACATCAAGGGGCGAGTCCCTGACTCAGGCCACCCCATACCCACACATGCCTTGATGCGATAATAATCCTCAGGCAGGTTCAAAGGTTGCAGAGAACTTTCACATTTGAGATTCCAGCCAATCCTCACATGAGAGGGGTTGAGGTAGGAAGCCTCCTTGTACAGAGGAGGACACAGAGGTCCCAGCAATGGGGTTTGGGGGAGCATACCTGGGGCCAGGGCTGAGGCATTCAGCGCCCCTGCCTTTGCTCTTATCATGTGGATAACACACTGCCAAAGCCGGTCACTCCCGGGCCCCTGAGCTGGGGATGGGGGTGTTTAGAACAGGAGCAGGGAGGGAAGGGAGTGGAGATAGATGAGTGGTGTTTTCCTAAACTGGGCTTTTTTTCTCTTTTCCCATGGCAGACCTGCTAGTCACCGCCGTATGATGAAACTCTGAGGGAGACACCTGAACTTCTGGGGGGATGTGAGCTTCCAGGGAAGGATGCTGGGTACACGGAGTGGCCCGGGCCACCTAGCAGGTCTGGGACAAATGGGATGACTGCCCTGTGCTGCATAGAGTGGGCCATCTGGTCACATGACAGATGTAGCATGGATAGGTTTCATCATCTTAAGAATAACAGTTTTAAAGTATCCTGTTGTCTAGGACTTACCATAGAACAGGCACCGTGGGAAGGGCCGGATATTTGTTACTTCAATCCTTGAAATGGCCCATGAAGCCCAGGGCCTGCTTCATGAGCAAGGGACCCGGGCAGCCCCGCTGGGCCCCGTGCTTGGGTAAATGCGCTGCGGTTGCCATCTTGAAATTCCTAAATACTTTTCCACAGTGAGCGCTGCATTTTCATTTGCACCGAGCCCAGCAAATTATGTAGACGAGCCCGGTTATCCCCATTTCTTAGAAGAGGACGGAAGCATGGAGTTGTCGAGAAGCGACATGTCCAAGATCACAGAACTGGGCGTCCTCGGGGGTCTAACCCCAAGGCCCATGCCCTCTGGAGTAGACAGAGAGGCCAGCCACAGTCTGAAGACTGTGCCCAAGTCTGGCTGCTGGCCCCGTCTATGGTCAGGGGTGACTCACTCCACCCCTCCCAACCTCGATTTTCTCCTTTGTGAAATGGGGTGATCCTACCTGCTCCTCAGGGGCCACTGGGAGGCTTGAGTGAGAGGATGCGTCCAAGGGTTCTTTCACACACTCCCTAAGCTCAGCGGATCAAAGACTCATCATTAGCTGACTCAACCGTGCATGGCACTCCTGGTAATGCCTCCAAATCCTTCTGACACCGTCTTCACAGGGCTTCTCGGGATTGCTTTAGAAACCACCAATTAAAATAAACTCCCCTACCCTTGGAGGCAGCCTCCTAAAGTCATGGGAGTCATAGCTCTTTCCCACTCCCAAGGGAAGACCCTCCCCTAACAGGTTCTCCCTCCAACCACAGCTGCCCCTGACTTCTGCAGGGAAGCGTGCTGCTCAGGGAGAGAATGGGTCAGTGTCACCAGCTCAGGCGGCTGCGGTGTGGAGAGAGAGCACTGCTTACCGTCTGTCTGCCATTAGATCCTCTCCCAAAGGCTTCACTGGAAACCATCAGAGCTCCCCTGTCCTGTCCCGTGGAAAAAAGTCCTGTAAGGTAGAGCTGCCCCGAGGCACACTCAAAACACATTCTGGCAGCTCAGCAAAGAGGCAGCTGGCGCCTGGGAGGGGCTGCTAATAGGTCTTTAGATTCAGAGAGATTCTGAGAAGCCTGTGTGACCTTGAGAGGCGCAGAAAGCTCCTCAGGAGAACACCCTGCGTTGGCAAGGCAAGCTACACCTGCAGAAAGTGTGTACAAACCTTAGTTCTGCCAATCCCCCAAACCTAGGAGATTGGTATTACCACCCCATTTTATAGGCCGGGAAACCGAGGCCCAGCAAGCCTGACAGCTCCTGCAGCTCGGCCCTCTGACCCCTAGTCTGGGGTTTCTAGCTCCAGACCAGGGGTTCTCAGCCCTGGCCATTCCCTCACACCACCTGGAGAGCTTTAAAGACACGCTGATGGCTGAGCCCCACCCCCCCATCCCCATTAATGGAATTCTGAACCCCTGGGAGTGGAGCCTGGGAATCCAATTTTGTGGAAGTTCCTCTGGGGATTCCAATCTGGGTGGCTGGAGGTGAGAACTAGGTTTCTCTGCCATTCGTTGGGGGTAGCCTATTCCCCTTCATTCCTCAGGGATACCTCCAGATGGGCCAGGCTCAGGGCATGGGGAGCCTCGGTCAGATCCTGTGACAGGCAGGGATTGTAGAAACAGTCCCAAAAGACAGCAAGGTCTTTCCCCCTCCCCCTCCTCCTCTTCCTTCTCCTCCTCCTCCTTCTTCCTCTTTAAGATTTTATTTGTTTATTTGAGAGAGAGAGAGAGAGCATGAGCACAGTCAGGTATGGAGGGAGAAGCAGGCTTGGGAGCCCAACATGGGGCTGGATCCCAGGACTCTCTGAGCCAAAGTCAGACATCTAACTGATGGAGCCACCCACATGCTCCCAAATTTTATTTATTTATTTGAATGACAGAGAAAGGAGAGGGAGAGAGCATGAGCAGGGGCAGAGGGAAAGAGAGGGAACTAGACTCACAACTGAGCAGGGAGCCCAATGCATGGCTCGATCCCAGGACCCTGAGATCATGACCTGAGCGAAAGGCAGAGGCTTAACTGGCTGAGCCATCCAGTCTGCTCTTCTTGAACATCTCCATCACTAGGTGGGAGGAAAGCCCCAGAGCTTCCCTGGAGGGCTGAGTCTATGTTTTTATTTTGCTCCCTCTGAACTCTCTGCCTCTTCCTATGCCATCCCCCAACATCCCACGTCCAGTTCTCATCACCCAAACAAGTAATCAGAACTTAGTTTTTCTCCTTCCAGAGATCATTTTATTCTCATAGAAGTCAATAAAAATCTGTCCCTTCTCCTCCTTTTCCACACCAGCAGTGTGCCCTCCAGACTACAAATACCTTGTTTGTTTGCTTTTTTTCCATGTAAGCTTTATCTTGGACATCGTTCCATACGAATTCATTCTTTTCCGGCATGCCCTTAGCACACATTTTTAAAGATCAGCCTGAGAACTAAGGACTTCTCTCCTTGGTCAGAGTCAAATGTCCCCTACTCTGATGTTCCCATCTCCACTTGCCTCGACCCTGTGGGTGCAGTGGTGCCGCTGGGAGGCTGGAATCTCTTACTCGGACTCGGAGCTCTTCCCTACCCTGTGCTCAGACCACCTCCCCGGAGATGGGAAGGCCAGATCAGATCAGAGAGCCACAGCCCTTGTCCACGAGGCGCTGGAGTGTGGGCATTTTAGGTAAATGTGAGAACCATCTTTCTAGAAAGGTGGTGAGTCACAGTCCTCCTTGAGGGAGGTTGGCTCTTCCCAAAGCGGTTGCAGGTTTATTTGCTTCCTCCTCGGAAGAGGTGAGGTAAGGTGTCTTTGGAGGAAGAAGCTGAGGGTGTGCAGTAGGACCTGGGGGAACCAGCGCCTGAGGACAGGGGCTGTGGTGCATGGGGCAGGGCGGGTTCAGCGTCCAGGACCCCAGGGCACAACTGTGTCTGCCTGGGGACCCACAGGGTGCTGTTGTTCTGAGGAGAGACCGGGATCCCTCAGAATCAGAGAACCCAGTCTTGTCCTTGCTGATCGCCAGGAGCTCTCGGGTGAGTCATCCAACCTCTCTGAGCCTCAGTTTCCCCTCCTGAGGAGCTCTGGAATGTGGCAGGCCTCCTGCCAGGGGAGGGATTAGCACTGACTTCATTTGCATCCTTCCTGCAGGGCCTCCAACCAGCCAGCAGCTTCTCAACGCCTGCTCTGGCCCGTGAGGAGGGAGCTCAGTCCTGCTTCCCTGCCAGTCTCAGATCCGCCTGCACCTCCAGGACTGATAGATCTTCTTGGCAAATCTGCCCCCAAAGATTCCTGCTGATGCTTGTCTGTTCCTGCCTTTTGTGAAACATGGCACCCGCAGGACTCCGGGAAGAATCTTAAATCCTGACCCTCCACAGCTGCTCTGGAGGGCACCCAGTGTGGCTCATCCACGGCCGGCCCCTGGCAGCTCCGGGAGCTGCTCACATCCCAGCAGTGCGCTCAGGAGCCCTGACCCCAGCCGGATGAGAGCATTCCTGAGTGGGACCCAACCTTGCCACCCACCAAGATTCCCACACCACCTCCCGCCGCCTCCCATGTCTGGCTGCCCCAGCAGACTCTAGAATGTCTGTGCCTCAGATCCAAGTAGAAGAAGTGGTAGGTGGGGGAGAAGAGCCGGCAGGAGCAGCCCTGCCTCCAGATGACCACCTCCGGAGCCTGAAGGCCCTCACTGAGAAACTGAGGCTGGAGACCCGAAGGCCCTCCTACTTGGAATGGCAGGCCAAGCTGGAAGAGCAGACATGGCCCTTCCCGAGGCCAGCTGTTGAGCAGGGGGAGTGTGGGGAGGAGGACCCCTCATCCCCGAGGAGAGAGCCCACGCGGCATTCCTCACCTAACGGGAGTGCCCCCCAGGACGCTGGGCCCCAGCCCACCGGCAAGCTGGAAGGCTTTGAAAGTATCGACGAGGCTATAGCCTGGCTCAGGAAGGAACTGGTAAGTGGCTACCCCTCTAAGCAACCCTGGAAAAGATTCCTTTCTCCCTCTCTCTGTCTCTCTTCCTCTCCCTCCTCTGTGTCTCTCTCCCTCTCTCTGTTTCTCTCCCTCTCTCTCTGCTGTGTCTCTATCTCTCTGTCTCTCCCCATCTCTATCCCTCCCAACTGCACATCTGTCATTTTCCTGCTAAATCCAGGGTAGACCTCATACTGCACGGTGACATGAGATCCATGTCAGCCAGCCAGCCCCTAGTCCTCTAGTCACAGGTACTTACGGAGGGACTGTGTTTAAGGAGCTGCCCAGAGGGTGGCATAGTTGATCGGGCCCGAAAGCTTTGGGCTGGGTCTTGGAGGCCGAGTGGGAGTCAGGACCTGGTTGTAGGGGGGTGCATTCGAGGGAATGGCCATGAGCAACAGGTATCCCTGGGGAGTAGGGAGCAGTAGCTTGACCTTTTCTCTGCCCAGGGGACAGCAGGCTCCCAACAGGGGCATCTCTCAGCATGTGAGAAAGGGAACGGATGTTCAGAACTCTGTGCCCATAGCCCAGAGGAGAATCAATGGTCCCAGGCATGGTGGCTTCTTGGCAAAGCTGGGCACAATGCTCATGCTCACCGTGATCTCAACTCCTGTCTTTCCCCATCATCTGTGGCCCAGGTCACACCTGCCTAGTCAGGCCTCTCTAGCCACAGGTGAGCCAGCAACCAATGGCCAAGTACCTTTGAGAGCCACTTGTAACTCCTGTGTCATCAGGGTAGGCAGAGGTCTCCCTGGTTTGTTCTGCAAAATCCCGAAAGATAAATCCCCTTTGGACGTGGAATTCCTCAAGGGTTGAAATAAATCATTAGGGACAGGAGAGGGGAGGTTCAGGGACTCAGGTGTCCCATCCATTGGAAGTCTTTTTTTGTTTTAATGTTTAACCTTTCATTGGAACTGCTTCCCCAAACACTGTTCCACCATGCCTGTCTTTAGTAATTGGAGTGTCATTTGGCTTGCATAGCAAATGGGGCACCTGTGGCTTCACACCGCGTTTCTGGACACCCCACTGCCCTTGGGTGCTCCTGGGTGAGTCGAGAGGGTCATGCCGTGGGCCAGACTCTTTAAAGCTACTCTTTAAACTCCTGAGGCTGAACTGCTTTAGTTGGTTTTCACAAAGAGAACAAAACATCCCCATCAATCAAGGATTCTATTACTTGGCTCTGGGTCCATTTGAGGTTTTATTGCTTCTGGGAGTAGAGGCGTTTGCTTTCTAAATAAATTAGCATTCCCGGGCACCTGGGTGGCTCAGTGGGTTAAGCCGCTGCCTTCAGCTCAGGTAATGATCTCAGGGTCCTGGGACGAGTCCCACATCGGGCTCTCTGCTCAGCGGGGAGCCTGCTTCTGCCTCTCTGCCTACTTGTGATCTCTGTCAAATAAATAAATAAAATCTTAAAAAAAAGATTATTAAAAAAATAAATAAATTAGCATTCCCTGTGAGCCCCCCTTTGGGGTAGAGAATAGAGAAGGTATTCCCTGAACATAAACCAGGAGGGAGTTCTCTAGAGCTTGTCTTCCTCATCCTCTACATGAGAGAGGGGTCTCTCAACCCTAGCTGCATATTAGTCACCTGGGAAACCTTAAAACATCCCAGAACCTAGATGCACCTCAGATCAATCAAATGAATGTCAGTGGGTGGGTCCCAGGCATCAATAGGTTTTAAAGATCACCCTACCCCAACATCCACCCACCGCCCCAGTGCTTCCAAACAATGCAGCCTAGGTTGAAAAGCATTGCTATAGTTCTGCAGCCTGTGCCCCTTTTCTGGCCCAGCCACTGCAAGCCAAGCTGCATGAGTGCCTCAGGCAGACTACATGCTGAGGGAAAGCAGATGGGCCAGGTCAAGGACAACCATTGGTAATGGAGAGAGCAATGCTCTGTAGGCAAAGAGAGGAGGGCTAATTGTTAGGGCGAACTTGGCTGCCAAAGGCTGGCTGAAATAAGTACAGGGAATATCAGCATTAATAATGCTTTATATTTGCATGATATTTGCTTTTTTTAAAAGATTTTATTTATCTATTTGAGAGAGAGAATGAGAGAGAGAGGGAGAGAATGAGAGGGGAGAGGGTCAGAGGGAGAAGCAGACTCCCCACTGAGCAGGGAGCCCAATGCGGGTCCTGGGACTCCAGGATCATGACCTGAGCTGAAGGCAGTCGCTTAACCAACTGAGCTACCCAGGCACCCTGCACGATATTTTCTTATTTTTCATATACGGTGTAGTCGTTTTTTCCTGTTTTTATTTACATTGTCCGGTTAGTTAACAAACTGTGTAATATTAGTTTCAGGTGTATAATATAGTGATTCAACACTTCCGGGCATCAGCTGGTGCCCTCCTTAATCCTCACCACCTATTTCCCCCACCTCCTAACCCCCCCCCCCCCCCCATTTCCCCTATTCCCCCACCCCCTCCCCTCTGGTGACCATCAGTGTGTTCTCTGTAGCTGAGGGTCTATTTCTTGGTTTGCCTCTCAGTCTTCTTTTTTCCTCTTAGCTGGTTTGTTTTTCTTTTTATTTATTTATTTATTTACTTACTTATTTATTTATTTGACAGAGATCACAGGTAGGCAGAGAGGCAGGCAGAGACAGAGGGGGAAGCAGGCTCCCGGGGCTCGATCCCAGCACCCTGAGATCATGACCTGAGCCAAAGGCAGAGGCTTAACCCACTGAGCCACCCAGGTGCCCCTTAGCTGGTTTGTTTCTTAAATTCCATGTATGAGCAAAATCATATGGTATTTGTCTTTCTCTGACTGACTTATTTCACTTAGTAGTATATTCTCTAATTCCATTCATGTCATTGCAAATGACAGGATTTCATTCTTTTTGTGGCTGAATAACACTCCATCGTGTGTACACCACATCTCCTCTGTTCATTCATCAGTTGATGGACCCTTGGGCCGCTTCCATATGTAACTATTGTAGGTAACGCTGCTGTAAACATCAGGGTGCTTGTATCCCTTCCAGTTGGTGTTTTTGTATTCTTTGGGCAAATACCTCATAGTGCAATTGCTGGACAGTAGGGTAGTTCTATTTTTAACTTAAAAAAAAAGATTTGATTTATTTAAGATTTATTTAAGAGATGGTGTAGGGGGACAGGGACAAGCAGACTCCATGCTGAGCGTGAAGCCCAATGTGGGGGTCAGTTTCCTGACCTTGAGATCATGACCTGAGCTGAAACCAAGTCCGAGGCTTTAGCCAGCTGAGCCACCCAGGAGCCCCTCTATTTTTAACTTTTTGAGGAAACTCCGTACTGTTTTCCGGAGTGGCAGTGCCGGTTCATTTGTATGGTATTTACCACCCTTCCCACCATTTCTCTGTGCTACCAGGTTTGGGTAATAATAGTAATAGTAATAATAATAATAATAATAATAATAATACCGAGATTTGTCACTAATTGTTGTGTGCCACACACTTCACATGCGTTACTTACCTCTTTTGATTGTCATGTCACTTTCCTGTCAACCACATTTTATAGAGGAGAAAACCAAGGCTCAGACAGGAATGTAGTGAGACAGTCAAAATTTGAACTCTGGTCCATCTGGTTGTGTTGCCCATGCTCTTCTTAGCCAACATACTATGTAGTATCTTTCAAAGGCAATGGATTTTGCTGGGTGATTCCTAAAAATGTACATTTACAAAGATGCCAGCAGTCACCAGAATGCATGCGAGTGGGGGCCAAGGGAGAAGTAAGACTGAATGACAATACCAGTCCTCACACCATTATTTCTTGGTCTTACATCAGACCTGTGTGATTGCTTTATATTGTCTCCATTTTACAGATGAGTAAAGTGAGGCTCATAGAAGTCAGAGGCCCTGCCTAGAACTATATGACTAGTAAGTGCCAGAGGCAAAGCTTGAACTCAGCCTTCACCATTGAGGGTAGAGGGCTATGAGGAGAGAAACAGGAGAGCTGGGCCCCCCGCAAAGGGCCTGGCTGGGCATGCTGAATGAGTAACCACAGGGGCAGATCTGCACTCCAGAAATCACTCAGGAACACTCCTTAGAGCAGTGACTCCCAAACTAATGTGCATACAGGTCACCTGGCTCTCCCATTAAAATGAAGATTCTGATCCATGATTCCAAATTTCCAACAAGCTCCAAGGTAATGCTATGCTGCGGGTCCACAGACCACACTTTGAGAAGTCAGGACTGAAAGGCAGGCAGGACTGGAGCCAGGAGACCAGCGAGAGACCACAGAAGGAAGCCCCAGGGATCCCCAGGCCTACACCCTGACATGAGCCGTTGCCTTAGCTTCCCTTTCGGCTCAGGGCTCAGTCCATAAATGGGCCTCTGGGAAGGAAGTCTGAGCATCCCACACTGAGTGGTCCAAGACGCAGATTCCATCAGAGATTGTACGTCTGAGGTCAAAAGCAGCTCAAATGCAGACTGGCAGGCAGGCTGACTTGAATGTGCACTTCTGCCCACTTCCACTTTGGGGATTAAATAGTAACAGGCAACTCGTAAAATCCTCAGACTGGTTGGAAAACACGGAGTTCGACATCTGCACAGCAAATGCATTCTCACATTTTGAGAATTGCAGTCAAAACATTTAACTTCATTTGTTTTCCTAATTTGTCATCTGACAACTCACTGCTGACGGCATTAAAAATTAACCTTTTTATTGGGGCCTGGGTGGCTCAGTCGGTTAAGCAGCTGCCTTTGGCTCAGGTCAGGTTCCCAGGGTCTTGGGATTGAGCCCCATGTCTTGGGGGCTCCCTGCTCAGCGGGGAGCCTGCTTCTCCCTCTCCTTCTGCCCCTCCCACTCATGCTCTCTCACACTCTCTCTCTCAAATAAACAAAATCTTTTTTTTTTTTTTTTTAATTAACCTGTTTTTCTAACCTGGTGAAAGTAATTTCAAATAACCTTTGTTTTATTTTAAGCCCAGAGTTACATTTTCTTTATAGCTGGGCAGGCTCACTCTACCAGTGTGTCAGGCTCATAGGCAAATTTGTTTTTTCTCTTCATGTGGCTAAAGGTAGCAGAATAAAAATCTGTAGTTCAAACAATCACGTGGCTGCTTTCCCTCCAGGAAGCCAAACCCTCCCTTTGTTGGAAGTTTTGGCCCTGGAGTAGGTTGTACCCAGCAGTGGGCAGGCCCCGAATGACTCTGTGATTAGCCCAGGGCTGTCCCAGGCACTGTTAATAAAACCAGGGAGGCGTTTGTTGTCTTTGTTGACCCTTTCAGGGGCAGGCCATGCTGAGTCTGGACAGACGGGCTGGTCCACCCCTGTCTTCTACGAGGCCAGCTCAAAGGCAGAGAGTGACTGCCTGGATTTTATTTCCAACCCAAGAAAGGATCCTAAGAGCTCCCTTGGGGATTCACTCTCCCTCTCTGCTCTCACCTAAGGGAAAACGACAAGTGACTCCTGACATGCTCCAGGGACCTGTAGGCAGGGCAGACTTCTCCTCCCAGTCTCACGTATTGGACGATACAAGGAAGGTGGAGATCCTCAAACATTGTCAGCATTACTCCTCCAAGCTAGGAAGTCCTGACCTTTGGCTTCCGCAAGTATCCAGGGACCCTGTCACCATCTGCCTACGACAGGCAGGGTTATAGCCTTTGTGTGCAGGCAACGGACCCAGAGCCCAGTCCAGTGGCCGTGGTGCATCTCTGCCTATTCTAGACTGCTTATGTTGGCAGAAAGGCCCAGCCTCAGGTCCTTGCCTTTGGGGCTGCCTCACTAGGTGGCCAAGGGATAGGGGCAATCCTCCAGGAGAGAGTGAGCTAGAAAGGGCATGCCCCAGATCATGTGGGACTCGGCTCTCTAGCTGAGTCTGGAATTCAGAACATTTCACAAACCTCTGTGCTTGGTCCCAGAGCTTGTAGCACAAGAGGGAAAGGGACACTTGCTTGTCTCCTCTCTTCAACCCTGCTAAAATGTTCCCCTTGTCAACCTGACAATAAAGAAAGGGGGAAAATCTTCCACTTGGCCTGTGTGTGCCAAAACTAAAAACAAAACAGAACGGTCCAGCTTCCTCAGGAGTTGTCTTTGGGGACAGAATCCTTGGGTGTGAGCAAATATGTTTCTTGTAGTTTCATGCAGGTGTTTGATACCCACAGAAAGCCCCCCATAATGTGTTTATGGTTGTTAGAAAAAGGGAAGAGGAGCCTGACAAGTTTTAGTAATTCTAGGACCTGTCGTGTGGCAGGGCACAGACTTGAACTTGGCTGGCCCTTCTGTGGCCACAGCTTGATTTCACCTGTCCTGATTAAGCCTCTTCTGCCTGTGCTGCCTGTTTGGCAAGCACATGACTGGTGTGTCCCAGGTATGGCCAACAAGGCCAGTGTTACCCATTTCCACTGAATGATACAGCCAAGTGACAATTCAAACACACCGAGCATCGTCTGATCATAGTTGCGGTCATGCCTCCTGTCTAGGAAGCATGGTATTGTCCCCAAAGCACTTTTACATACAGTATCCTGGGAGAAGCCTTGGAGGTACTTGCTATTCCCATTTTACAGAGGAGAAGACTGAGGCTCAGAAAGATACTAAGCCTGAAATCAGAGAGGTTAAGTGACTTGCCCAAGGTCATATGCAAGGATATGGCCAAACAAGGACACAGACCCTCATCTCCAGGCTCTGGATCCAGATTGCCTAGCTTTGTCCTGGGTATAGGTACTGACACTCGGTATTCTAGCTAGTGAGGCCAGGAGTTGTCAAAAAGCCTGTATTTAAAACCATTCTGGTTACCTGGGTAGCTCAGTCAGTTGGGCTTCGCCTCAGGTCTGCCTTTGGCTCAGGTCATAATCGCAAGGTCCTGAAATTAGTCCTGCATATTGGGCTCCCTGCTCAGTAGGGGAGTCTGCTTCTCCCTCTCCCTCTGCTGATAGCCCTGTTCCTGTTTGCTTATCCTCTCTCTCTCACTCTCTGTGAAATAAATAAATAACATCTTTAAAGGAAATACATAAATAAAACCCTGCTAATTACGGAACAGGACTTGTGTAGAGGGTGAGCAATGCCTCACAACCACCGTGTGTAGAAGGGCCTGGGAAAGTTGTGGCCATTCTATGATAAGGATATGCTCAGAGCCATCCAGAGAGGTGTTGGCTGAGCTGGGGTTCAAGTCCCCAGATTTTCTAGTTTGTTTGTTCCTTTGCCCAACTCTGAGTCTGCTCAGTGTACCTGGGAGCTTTCAGCCTGCCTGGCATGAGCAATCTGCAGGAGGAAGACTGTTCGAGTGATCTGGCCACACACTTTAGTAACACTTCAGCCTTTACTGAAGTATTTACAAACAAAGTCACCGGCAAAGGCAATAGGACAAAACATTAGTGACCTTTATTTCTGAATGCCAGTGTTATTCTTTGAACTTTTCTATAGCTTCTGAGATTTCCAAAATAGGAATGCATTATATACTACTAGGAAGAAAAAGGATTTAAAAATGAAAGGTAAAAGAAAGAAAAGTTCCAAGCCCCTTTCTGTCTGGCCAACGTAATTGGTTCATGTTCCTCACCTTATAATCTGCAGGTTTAAAAAAAGGCGTAGACTCTCCTAGACTCAAATAAGAAAATTGACACCTGGATCCCCAGAAATTCCCCAGACACAGTGAGGGCTGACCAGGTGGAGACCGTTGGCCAGAGAGATGAAGCCAACTCCAAGAATTCGGTCCTGCCTCTTTCCTTCCCTTAAGTGTCTTGCAGTTGAAAGGAGAGGGAGGTGGGAGACCAGAGCAGAGGCCTGATAGGAGTACCCACCCAGAATAGCAGCAGAAGGCAGCCCTGGGGCTGTAAGAGACAGGCGCCGTGGGGGCGGGGGTCCTTTGATCCAATCCTCCATTCATCCATTATAGCCAGAGTTCATGGAGTGCCTGAAATTAGGAGCTGGGTGCAGGTGGGGGCCAGGGTGAATGGGAACAGGGTTCCTGCCTTTATGGGGTTCTCCCTTTTGTGGAGGAGACAGACACAAAACAATGACACAGTGTGACAAGAGCTATGCTAGAGGTGTAAGTACAGCTCCAAAATGCTCCAGGGAGCTGAGGTGCACAGTGTATGGCCGCTGTGTGCCAGGCACAGCGGACAATCAAATTAACCAAGGGGAAATACACAAATCCTTACCTTCTTCCACAACCAAATCCCTGTCTTTAAGTGTGATTGACATTAAGCGGCTCCTTATTTCCAATTCACATTTTTCCAATAATAAGGAAAACCCATTCCTCTGAGGGGCACCCCCCAGGTTATACTAACTACACCATATGTTAATGCGTAGTAAGTGTTGGAAAAGATACCTAGGGCATTTGTTAAAAATACAGATCCTGGAGTGCCTGGGAGGTTCCATCTGTTAAGCTTCTGCCTTTGGCTCAGGTCATGATCCTGGGTTCCTGGGATAGAGTTCCTCATCGGGCTCCTTACGCAGTGGAGAGCCTACTTCTCCCTCTGCCTGCCACTCCCCCTGCTTGTGCTCTCTCTCTTTGACATATAAATAAAATCTCTAAAAAAAAAAAAAAATACAGCTCCCTCCCAACTCTCCATGGAAATTCAGATTCCGTTAATCTGTGGTGGCATCAGGAAATTTACAAGTGCCTGTTGGGGGTTCTAGTGTAACTGGGTCACTAACCAGATACAGGTGGAGTGGGAAAAGCATAAAATTTGTGACTAAACCAGACTTCCAGTCAGGTTCTACTGTACCCTAGCTGTATGACTTTAGGAAAACCGATTAACCTAGCCCCAGGTTTTGTCATTGTAAAATGATCTAATAAATACCTATGTGGCAGAGTGTATATAATAAATACCTACCAAGATAGTCAGGGTCTCTGCACTAAATGTCCTGTGAACATTTATAGTCATCACAACATTCATACAGTGCTCTTTTAAGGCAGGCACTTATCCCCATTTTGCAGATGGGAAAACTGAGGTAGAGTAACTTGGCCAAGATTAACCAGCAGGGTGGGGGGGGGGGTTTGAACCCAGAGCTGACTGACCTCAGAACCCCTGCTTTGAACGGCTGCTACACCATCAGTTGCTCCTGGGATCGATTTCGCTTGAATCTACTTTATATTTCATGAAGTTTTAGGCTCGTTCAGCACATGCTCTCAACTCCTGGAGTTCTGTCTAGGCTGTTATTCTCCAAAGTTTGCTCGATTTTGCACTTTTTCCAAGAACTCCCCTTTCCCTTGGAGAAGTCTTCATTATTCTAATATAGATGGGCCGGGTCTGGTGGCACAGAGGTTCAGAGAGAATTGTTCAAGATTGAGACATCATCCCCTTGGGCTGAACATCCCCTTTCTGAAGGATGTGTTATTTTATAAACTTCGGGACCCACCCCTGTCCCCAAGCCTCCACCAGGGCCAAAAATAAATAAATAGATAAAAAACAAAACAAAACAAAAAAACCTGAGCACTGTCCAAAGGCTGTTGTTGGTCATGTCCCTGGGCATGGGCCTGAGACAGACAGCCAGTGAGCAGGCAAAAGCCACAGAAAGCTGACAGAGAGGCTCACTCAAGGCAGCTGAGCCCTCTGTAGGGGAAACGGTTTCCACATCTGCACCGAGGGCCTGGCACTCAGGAGCAACCTGGGGAGGAGAGTCCCAAGTCAGTGGGCAGTCCTGGCTTCTCTGCCTCCCTCACTGTTCCCCCACAAGGCAGGCACGCCCGCCAGCATCAGCGGCTGAGGACGATCCTCTCTGGTAGAGCTCGTTCTTACAGCACTAGCTAGAAGGATGCACAGATCCACCACATGCTAGAGCAGGAAGGAGCCAAAGGGCTGATTGATCACTCTTGTTTTTCAATGAGGAGATGCGCAGAGAGATCCCGTGAGTGCCCATCAGTCAGCTGTCCCAGGCTCTCTGCCCAGCCCTCTCCATCCTACCCCCTCCTCAGCTCACACTCTGCCAGCAGCCCCAGGGCCACTGCTGGCCACATTCCACAGCACTCACCAGTTGGTGACCTTACTAAGCTCCTGGGGTGTGTGGGGGAGGGGAGCAGCCCTGACTCTCTGGACTCTGATGGGGGTAGCTGGGTCACAGCCGCTTCCCAGGTGCAGCAAATACTCTCCTGAAGTGGGTTTTGCTTTTACCCCAGTGGCCCTAGGCTGCTGCGAGTTCCCTCAGGCAGATGAGGCCCAAAACCATCTGTTCTTTCTAAGGAGGCAGGCTCCAGGTTAATGGAGTGTGAAATGACTTTGGAGCGCGAAATGGCCTCAGTCATGCCTGGAAGGTGGGGCAGAGAATAGATTAGCTTCACTTCCTCTTGAAGGCACTGTGAGAATCTATATATAGAGCCTCCAGGTGCCCCAGAGCCTTGATTACTCATACAAGCCCCAGCCCCAGAGAGCTCTTGGCCCACAAGCAGTGGTCCTCACTAGTGGTCAGCCAGTGTTTCTGGCTGGTTCGTGGGCTTGCTCAGCCTCTGGTGTGAAACTCCCACTCTGTCCGTTTCCAAGCTGGGAAGCCCGGAACCCGGGAGAAGTCTAGACGTCCCAGCAGGTGTGCTCTAGGGGTCTTCTCGGGGCTCTTCATGGAAGTCGGGGCGCCTGGGCCCCCTTCATTCAGTTGACAGCTGCCCTGGCCACAGCTGCCTGATCTCCAGGCAACGTCTTAAGGAAGCACCAATCCCACCCGGGACTGATAGTGCTCCCTGTAGATACAGTGTGAAGGCAGTGCGAGGGGTTCACGGGAGAGCAGGAACCTAGCCCCGCGGGGGGGCCCCTTTCTGGCAGCTCTCCCACCCAGAGACACCCCAGCAGGACAACCTGCTTCAGAGAGGCCAGGGAGCCGGGCTCTCCTTGCAGTCTGCCTTGAGGCCTCACTCTAGCAGCTTGCCAGGAGCGGCGCAGCTCTGCGAGGCCCCTGCTGGCTGTCCAGGGCACTGGCCGGGAAGTTGGGGAAGGCTGGGCACCTGCCAAACTGAGAACGCCCCACCTGGGAGGGTCCCCTGCCTCCAGTTCAAATCCTGAAGCGCTTGGGCATTACCAGCTCCGTGAACCCTGATAAGGCACGTGATAAGGGGGATGTTAATGCCACCCTGCCAACCCCTCCGGGCTGTGCCCAAGTGTGAGGAGCGACACAGGTGTCAGGTGTCAGTAATAATCTGTGAAGTGTGTGGGAAGCATGGTTTGGCAACCAGCTCTACTCCGGGCCCTGTTGATGAGGGAAGAGGAATGATACCAGGCCTCGGCACTCAAGGACTCCTTTGATTTAGTGGGAGAGATAAGAGTGACAAATGGGAAGTAACTAAATGCCTAGCTCTACAGTTCTGGGGGCTAAAGTGGAACTAATACTTATGGAACCTCATGTCCTATACAGAGTGTCTTATACGTGTGTTATTCATGTCATTCTCCAGAGCAGACATTATGGTTATGCCCATTTCACAGATAAGAAAATTGAAGCTCAGACAGCTTGAGCAATTTGCCCAGAGTTGCACCATCAGCGAGTGGTAAATGAAGGACTTTGAACCCACAAGCCAGTGCTCTGTTCATACTACTCACTGTCTCTCCTTAGGCCTGGAGGCAGCCTGGGCGAGAAAGATGGGAAAGGCCCCCTGGAATGGCTCCAGCTGGAGAAAATCAGAACATGGCTCTGGGGAGGTATCATCCATTGATGGACTCTTTCTTTCTTTCTTTCTTTCTTTCTTCCTTCCTTTCATTCATTCATTCATTCATTCATTCACTCACTCAACAAATGGCTCTTGACCACCAGAGCTATGCACCAGGCACTGGGATGGGCTTGGTGAATACACGGTAGTCATTTCTCCTTGGTGTTTTGCCACCTGGTGGGGGGACAGATGAGTCAACGAAGCCTTATGTAAGTACTGTGGTAGGAGGCACCCATTGTGGGGAGTGTCACCCAATCTGCAGGATTTAGGGGCAAGGGCTGGTCCTGAAGGATGATGGGAAGGGAAGAAGTGGTTCTAGGGGAGGGAATAATGACCCAGCGTGACTGCCATGGAGGGAAAGAGGCTCAGAATGGGAGAGCTGAGGCTGGAGAGAGCAAGGGAGCCAGGAGGGCTGGTGGTACCTTTGAAAGGTTTGAAGAGTGGGGAGACCTGTCCATTAGCCTCTTGAGGGTAGGGCCCAGGGCAGACAGTGGGAGGGGAGTTGTCCTTCCCAACAGGGCCACAGCACCCATCCCTTCTGCTCTCACTCAAAGGACACAGGATTCCTTTCTTGGGTGTGGAGCTTCCAGGCCCACCTCAGGTCCAGGAGGCCGTCTTATCAGGTAGGGGAAGGTGATCAGCATCCCCTTTCCATAAAGGGGTCACAGCACAGCCCAGAGCCACTCATCTCACTAAGGGCTGATCTAGGACTGTGTCTTAGTCTCTTGATGCTAATGCAACAAAATACCATAGCCTGGGTATCTTCTCACCCACAGACATCTAATTCTCACAGTCTGGAGGCTGCAAGGCCAGGACCGGGGGACCAGCACGGTCAGGAGAGGGCCCTCTTCCAGGTCACGGACTTCTTGCTGAGTCCTCACATGGTGAAAGAAGAGGTGGGGGGATCTCTCTGGAATTTCTTATAAGAGTGTTAATCCCATTCATGACTTAAGTGCATCCCAAAGGCCCTACCTCCAAATACCGTCACATTGGGCATGAGGATTTCAGTGTGTGAATTTTGGGGTCACACAAACATTCGGACCAAAGCAAACTGTAACCCAGAGCCTCTGGGGACAGATCGAGGGGCTCTTCAGGGTACACCAGGCTGTCCCTCTTAAAGGCCAGCCTTGAGAGTGAAGGTGTGGTTTGCCTAGGACCTTCCGAGTCTGAAAATCAAAGGCCTGGTCACATACATAGAGTTTGACTCTTTTTTTTTTTTTAACTTTTTTTTTTTAAGATTTTATTTACTTATTCAACAGACAGAGATCACAAGTAGGCAAGAGAGGCAGGCAGGGAGAGAGAGGAGGAAGCAGGCTCTCCCCGGAGCAGAGCTGATGCGGGGCTCGATCCCAGGACCCTGGGATCATGACCTGAGCCGAAAGCAGAGGCTTAACCCACTGAGCCACCCAGGCACCCCTAGAGTTTGACTCTTGCCACAGAGGACAGACAGTCCCTCGCAGGGTCCCGCTCTCTTCTCTGGCTCTGGGCTCTGCTCAAACCTGCCCTCCCATTAGACAGTGGCTCCGACGGGGCACAAGAGCCCCTCGGAGGAGCTGAGACAGATGGTCACCTTCTGCCCAGGCAATGGGAGCCGTGGTGCCCTTCCGCCCTCCCACACCCCAGGCCAGGGACAGCCTGGCACCTGCCGACGGCCAGTGGCATCAGAGTGGCAGCCACGAGGACAGCCTCTCCTTTGCCAGGGAGAGTGGTCTCCTGCTGCCAGAGTAGAGACCTTTGAAAAGCCTGTTCCAGCCTCCTCTCAAGTCAACAGCTTTGCTGGAAAATCAATCCCCAAACAGTTTGGTTTCTAGGGGTGTTGGAAAAAAATGTTTTTTTAATTTTTCCCAGACCCTAAAGTTGCCTCTAGCAGCGCATTTCAGTGACCCTACTTGCTTGCTTTCCTAACAGCATTATTCTGGCTCTTTTTCAGAAGCCAAACCCAAGATCAAATAATGAATAATATTTTCTCCAGGCTTCTAAGTGTGTTCCTACCCAGCACTGATGAAAACAATAAGCTGGACCTTTCGGTTAAGTTATATAAATCACCACGCAGCTTACAAAAACTATTTCTAAGGTTCAAGAATGAAGTCTTATAGAGAATACAGCACGTTCTGTCCTTTCATGCACAACCGAGAAAGTGGCCTGGATTTTTCTACTCTGTCTCTCATCAACATCAGTCAAAGCCTAATTGTGACTATGGGGCTGGGGTGGCTTAGATCTGAGCCTCAGAATTAGGGATTAAACAAAATGCCCTTGATCACCTCGGAATTCTTTGTGGGATCTGTGCTAATCCCTGTGGGCTCAGTCCTGCTCATTCATGGCTCCTCCGGTTTGCCCTGGGCATAGGGCCTTCTCTGGGGTTTAGAGATAGATTTGCAAACCTCTGCCCAGATGTGCTGGCAGGGGTGCACAGGACCGAGTCTCAAGCCCTGGTCCGCATCTTGTTGTTTCTCCAAATTAAGAAAACAGAAGCTTTCAGGGACAAAGGTGCAGGATTGTCCAGAAAGTGAAGAAAACAAAGCAGATCAGGAACAGGATTTCGGGGAGGCCCGGTGCTGGAGAGAGGAGGGTGCGGCCCATAGGCCATGCACTGGCACTTGCTTTAAGAAGCAGGAGCTGTGGGGAGCAAAGGCAGCATGTTCGGAAGAATTGCTTCTTGTGCTCCTGAAAGTCTGCTAGTTATGTGCCTTTTGTATTTTTTCAAACTCCTTAAATCTTCAGGGCATTTTAGACCTGCAGAAAGTAGACCCAAGAAAGTGTTCTAGCACATCCTATGGGCAACTAGGAATAAAGGTATCAGCCGAACCTCGCACTTTTAAGACTTTATTCAAGGGACGGACATGCTGGCTTCCCTGGAATGCCAAGATGTCATTCAGGGTTTTAGACTGAGCAAGTGAACACAGGGCAAGTGGGCAAGGGGTGCCAAGGAAGGGAGCAAATCATCCAGATTGCCACAAAAATGCCACTTCTCCCAAACGCTGCTGGGGCCATTGCCAAAGAACAAAATACTCTCTCCTCAGCAGTTGGTCTGAGCCTTTCCTTCTCTGGTCACTGCTCCTCCGACCTACCTCAGAGAAGCCTTCAACCTCCCAGATCATTCCACCTGCTTCAGGGTCTGGGGGGGTTCCTGGTGCCACCCAAGTTAAAGAACATATCCCACAGACAGAAGGGTCTCTGGCTGACCAGGACAAGTCCTCCTCGCCAATGCCTACAAAGTCCACACATGCCCGGGACCACAGAGACTTCTAGGACGTGGGACTTGGGAAGCTAAAACCAGGAAGGTCCTGCACAAACCAGGTCGGAGTGACCTCCCCAAATGTGTAGCTTTTGTTGTTTCTTTAATGGTGGTAAAATACATGTATATTACATAAAATTACCATTTTAAGCATTTTTTAACTATATAATTAATTAGGTACATTCACAGCCTTTTGCTGTGATGCTCACCACCATCCATCTCCAGAAAGGCTTTCTTCTTCCCCAACCAAAACTTTGTCCCCAGGAAACACACACTCCCCTATCCCCCCAGCCCCTGGCAACCCCCATTCAATTCTCTGTCTCTACGAGTTTGACTACTTAGGTATGTCATGTAAGTGGAATTGTAAAGTACTTGTGCCTTTTGTGCTGGCTTCTCTCTTCCCTATCATCCTCGAGGTCTCCCATGTATATCAAGATGGCGGAGGGACATGCCATTGTACGGGCAGACCGTATTTTGTTTTTCTCTGCATCCATCGACGGACACACGGGTTACTGCCACCCTTCGCCTGTTGTGAAAAACGCTGCTATGGACACGAGCTACCAGCTAATGTTCAAGCCCCGACTTCCCATTCTTGCAGGGATCTACCCGCAAGAGGCACTGCTGGGTCATGTGGCAATCCTATGTGTCATTTTTTTGAGGAACCGCCTCACTGTTCTCCACATCGGTTCACTGCAATGTCGGCTTTCGCTCCACCCGGCCCAGAGGCGGGAGTCAGCCTGTCTTCTAACTCCCCCTGAGACTTGGCCCCAGAGACCTCCCAGCAGAGCCCTCTCCCATGAGGTCCTTCCATGAATTTCCGCAGCTGGCCAGTCTACCTGGGTTGGCTACAGCCGAGCACCGAGGTTGCTGCCAGGCCACCAATGGGCCGCCTTCTCCTTCCTGGGCTTCCTCACCCAGTGGGAACACACCCTGCCACCGCAGTGTGCTGACAGCCACCACACACTGACATTTCTCCTCCTTTCACCCAGTACTATGCCCTAATTACAGGATTACAGCCACTGTGGGCGCTCCTCCGAGAATCCAGCAGGAGCCTCTATTGTGCAGGAACAACAGGCCACCCTGGGCAGGGAGATTAGAAATCAGCACGTCCTACAGTGGAGTCTTTGCCAGGGAGAGCATTAACCCACACTGATCGTTGAGTCACCGGGACCAGGTTTGAGGGCCAGCATCTCAGTTGTTTTAATGAAGTCTTTAAAGTGGGAGGTCCTGGCCAGTTTCCACATTCCGCACTTAGGCCCAGAGAAAGAACTTAAAGGTGAACCTCTTACCTTTGTTTGACTGGCAGCATTCAGCTCACTTGGCTTTCACTCATTGTCTGCTATGCTTCTCATAGTCCTTGGAATAAACAGGATCCCTTCTCTCTAGAAGAAGAGACAGGAGTTCAGGAAGTGTTAGTGACTCACCCAAAGCCACATAGCTAATAAAGAAGGGGTAAGAAGGGGTTCCACTGGAACCAAGAGTCTAACCCCAGAGCAATGGATTTCCTACTTCTCACTGCCTCTGGTATCCAGCCCACCTCCAGGTCAGCGGAAGCCATAGAGAGGCCTCCAGCTCTGGGCTCTGATGGGCCCCGGGGTGATCCGAGTTCACACAGATTCTGTGTGATTCCACTTACATAAGGCAGGTGGGGTGATCTGATTGGCCACACCCTGGCTGGCCAATCCCAGACAGTCCCTTAAACTTCTCTGCATTGGTTTCCTCTTCGGGAATACAGATCAAAATACCTCTCATCTAAAGCTATGCTTCCACTGCACCTGACAGTATGTGGCAGGAGAGGTGTGAAGGGGTGTGAGGCCTTCGCTGCCTGAGCACCTCCTTGGCAGAGAAGACAGAAAAGGCAGGAGGGCCTTCATCCCCCCGGCCAGATCCCATCCCAGCTCTCCCACCTTCCTCAGGAGCTGCCATTCTTCCAAGTTACTGCAAGCAGGAGCCGTGAAGACTTAACGTTCGCTAAACATTTCTGCAGAGGTTAAACTCTAAAAAGCCTCTTAACCTGTACGAACCTTGTAGACATGAGGCTAAGTGCAATAAGCCAGTCACAAAAGGACAAATTCTGTGTGATTCCACTTACATAAGGCAGGTGGGGCAGTCGCATTCATAGAGACAGAAAGTGAAAAGGTGGGGGGGGGGCTGGGGGGGAGTTGTTTAACGGGGACAGAGTTTCAGTTTGACAAGGTGAAGAGATCTGCGGGTAGCTGGTGGGGATGGTTGCGTATCAGTGAGGATATGCTTAATGTCACTAAGCTGTACACTTAACAGTGATGAAGACAGTAAAATTTGATGTTCTGTGTATTTTACCACAATGAAAAAAAAAATTCTAGGGCGCCTGGGTGACTCTGTTGGTTAAACAACTGCCTTCAGCTCGGGTCATGATCCTGGAGTCCCGGGATTGAGTCCCACTTCGGACTCCCTGCTAGGCAGGGAGTCTGTTTTCCTGCTGACCTCTCTTTTCTCATTCTCTCTCTCTCTCTCTCTCTCAAACAAAAATTCTAGGGGTGGGGCAGCATGGAGTCTGCGCATTTTGCTTAGGTGTTTTTTGTTTGGTTCGTTATTTATTTATTTTTTATTTTTTTAGCTGTGGGCGCTCATTTCTGTCTGGATCTGGTCTGATTACAGCAGTTACCTCTTAAGGGTGGTGGGAGGGGGCGGGGCTCTAATTAATGTTCAAGGTACAGAGTCACCCTTGGGAAATTCTTAGTGAGTGAGAATAGGGCCAGCAGGGCCAATTTTCCCGGTGGTGTTGGAACATTGTTTCTCTGAGCATCAGATGCAGCAGCAGACTTACATTCAGGGATAGTAATAAAATAGATACTCTGAGTGACTCCTGGGGCAGATATTCACACCGAGGCGCCCTCAGAACCAGGGTCTGCTGGGAAAACAGCAGCTTTCCAGTCCCCCTCATGGTCCTTGGGGCACAAACAAGTAGAATGGGCAGAATCCTCAGCCCCATGGGAAGTGTGGTCTTACTTCTCTTCTTTCCCTTACGCGGAGTTGAATGAATCCAAGCTCAGTGAGTGTGTGAACTGGTCCCACCAAAGAGAACTGGACACATGCCTTACACTCACCCCTCTTTCCAGCTAACGCTGATGGGATTTCAGCCCTAAATTGTCCTCTGACCTCTGTCTGGATCTATTAGCCCTAGAAAAACAGACCTTTTCCCCCAACAGGCACCCCTACAGGTCATATCTCACAGATACTCCCAGACACCTGCTCAAACCTGAAACTTTCCAACTAACTTCAAAGGATCTTTTCAGATCTAAGATCCAGTTCCTGGGCCCAGAGTTCAAACCTAAACCATGAAGTTCCTATCTTTTCAAAGAGCTTTATCTTCAAATTAGAAAATACCCCAGAGAAATGGTTCAATCAAGACTCCTCGGAAGACCATATTAGATAAAGCAATGGGTGTGAGCTGGCATTGTCTTTCAGACAAATCTGATGACCATTCCTTCAGAAGGGTTTCAGACAGCACCTAGCCCACTTTCAGGCATGACTAAGGGCTCCATAACAAATGAATGATGACCAGCTGCCCTTTGATGAGTCTGCCATCATTAATTTGTTGCTATCCTAAATCAATAAAATATTCTTGGAAGATTTATTTAGTTACTTTAGAGAGAGAGAGAGAGAGAGAACGGGGGGGGGGGGCAGAGGGAGAGAAACTCAAGCTGACTCCCCAATAAGCATGGATCCCAGGACCCCAAAGCTATGACCTGAGCCAAAATTGGGACTTCTTGTCAGTGGCTTGAGCTCTGGAGTCTTTCTGGGTTTCTCATCACAACTCTGCCATTTTTGCCCTTTGTGATTTGACACAGTGACTGATTTCATGAGTTGCTGCCTCTTCATCTCTAACTTGCAGATGATGATGGTGATAGTACTTAACAGAGTTGTAGTGAAGAGTAACTGTAGCATGCTGATATACCCATTATAGACTGAATCTTTGTGCCCCTCCTCCAAATTCATATGTTGATGCTCTTACCTCCAATGTGATGGTATTTGGAGGTGGGCCTTTAGGAGGTAATTAGATTTTGAGGTCGTAAGTGTGGGGCCCCCATCATGAAATTAATGTCCTTTTGAAAATAGGAAAGCTGAGCTTTCTCTCTCCATCATGTGGGGATACAGCAAGAAGAAGATACTTGCAAGCCAAGAGAAGGTCCTCAGTAAGAATAGAATCAGCCCACCCCTTGATCTTGGACTTCTTGACCACGAGAACTATGAAAAATAAATGTCTATTGGTTAAACCTCTCAGTCTGTGGTGTTTTATATGGCAGCCTGAGCAGACTAATACATACCTGAAGAACTAAGAATACATACCTGGTTCATAGTAAGACATTCAGTAAATATTAGCATATATTTACATATTTGTTTGGTTTTTTGAAACTTTATTAAGAAATACTACAGGCAGGGGCACCTGGGTGGCTCAGTGTGTTCAGCGTCCAACTCTTGGCTTCAGCTCAAGTCATGATCTCATGGTCATGAACTCTGAATTGGGCTTAGCGGGGAGTCTATTTGAGGATTCTCTCTTTCCCTCTTCCTCTGCCCCTCCTCCTGCTTGCTCTCTCTCTCTCTCTCTCTCAAATAAATAAATAAATAAAATATTTTTAAAAACATATTACAGGGCGCCTGGGTGGCTCAGTCAGTTAAGCAACTGTCTTCAGCTCAGGTCATGATCCCAGAGTCCCAGGATCGAGTCCAGCATTGGGCTCCCAGCTCCACAGGGAGTCTGCTTCTCCCTATGACCTTCTCTCTCTTATTTGCTCTCTCTCTCTCAAATAGATAAAATCTTTGAAAAAAAAAAACATACTGCAGTCATTTTAAAATGTTTAAAGATTTAAAGAATGATCTAACAGTAGACCCACCACCCAACATAAGGTATGAAATATTACCAATAAAGCTGAAGCCCCCGTAAATCTTCCTCAACCACCTTCTTTCCTTCCCACCCAGAGGTAATCATCCTTCTCAGTTTGGTACTTAACCACTCCCGTGCATTCCTTTATACTCTTACTCTACCCATGTGTGTCTGTTAACAATGAGACTGAACCTTTAAGCCAGAACAGACATGTGCCTCTTCCAGAAGTATTTAGACATAGAATCTAGCCTGGCATGAAGTGTTGTTGGGGGAAACAGTCTGTCCCCATTTGTCATCTTGCTGTGTGTGTCTTTTCACCTTCCTGAGCAGGGAGAGTGCCAATATCTCCAGGTGGACCAGCTGGTGGGGCAAGCCATTAATTAGGTCTCCCATCAGCAGGTCTGTGTTTATCAGAGACTATGGAGCTGCAACCCCAGCCCACCTCTTTTCTGATGCCTCCCTTCCTCCCTTCCAGATGGAGATGCGGCTGCAGGACCAGCAGCTGGCCAGACAGCTCATGCGCCTGCGCAGTGACATCAGCAAGCTGAAGATCGAGCAGACCTGTGACCTGCATAGGAGAATGCTCAATGACGCCACCTACGAGCTGGAGGAACGGGACGAGCTGTCTGATCTCTTCTGCGACTCTCCGCTGGTCTCTTCCTTCAGTCTCTCCACCCCACTCAAGCTCATTGGAGTCACCAAGATGAATATCAACTCCAGGAGGTTCTCTCTGTGCTGAGAAGCCCTAGAAGGGGTCAGAGGAGCCAGAACAGAATGTTTGGGAGGCGGGGAGGGCATGGAGGTTGCGTCACCCTGAGTGGGTGGCCCCAGGGGCATGGCTTCCCTGTGGTTGGTGAACCGTGGGCCCTCAGACCCACGGCAGGTGCTCTGTCAGGGGGCCCCAGCTGTGGAGCCCCACAACCCCTAGACTGTCCGTGACCCAAAGTGTTCTGCAGAAGGGCCGCTCCATCCAGCTGTTCAGGGAGACCTGGCTCCCAGCATGACGCATCTCCATCCTCCCTTCACTGACCCGCATTCCCATTTCCTCAGAATCACTGGTGCTATGATCTGAGATCCCAAAGGGGGGCCACCAAACGCTATTGTTCTTGCAGAAAACTTTCTGTTAACAATGGGGCACTGAGCCCCAGGGAGGAGGTGATTAGGTACGTCAGATGAGCCCATCTGCTGTTGCTGTCCTCTAAATACCGGCTCAGATTCACCATAGACAGGTGACTCAGCAGCCCTGACAGGGACCCAGGAGGAAAGGAGAACCAGAAGGAGTGACAAGGTGGAGCTTGGAACACAGGCCCCATAGCCATCGCCAGCTTCTCTGCTGAGCGGCCAGTCCAGGCTCCTGTCAGTCTTAGACCTTGACACAGCCAGGGCTGTGTCGATTGTTTCTAGTGTGTGCCAGGACACACAGGGCCACGGGGGCGGAGCAAACACAGATGTCCTCTCTGCTGCCTTCCCTGGCCGCACACACCAATCCCAATCTCCAAAGAGCCCCTTTGCCGCCACCCTGCTCCTCCAGGGGAGTGCTCAAGTGAACTAGGCAAGTCTGTCCGTGGATTTCCCAGCACCAAATTCTGGTGGCGTCACCTTTGTTCCCTTCCTGCCCTCCCCAGAAAGACTTGAGGAAGCTCAGGAGCTCACCCTGAGCCTCCTCTGACATTCTGTGCCTGATTTAAACCACTAATTTTAATTGAATTAGACTGTTACTAATCTGCTGCTAACTTCTTCAGAGCTGTTTGATTTTTGTCCACATGGTGACGCTGGTTGGGTAGGTCAAGTGCAGTAGTGCAGGATTTGACTTGAAAGATTCTCCCTGACGCCAAGCGTGAGGATCAGCAAGGCGAGGACTGAGGCCTCAACAGGGAGCAAAGTTAGCCTCATAGAACGCCACCTGGTGCAGGTTCTCCTGCCCACTGGGGGTGGCTTTTGACATCACCTAGTTCAAGCCTCCTTGTGTATAAAGGAGTAAAGTGAAGCCAGGGAAAGAGGATGACTTCCCTCAGATTATGTGGCTCCTTAGTGGCTAAAGACGATCAACAGGTTAAATCATTATTGAGAATGTCAAGACAGATCATATATCAATGAACTTGAACTCCAAAGATGGTCCTAATGCTTTGCCAAACCCACCAACTGCCAAGCCCTCTATGCTCCACCTGGTGCAGCCCCCAAGTGTACCTCTCACTTTGCAGTTCTGAATATTTGGGTCCAACTTAGAGCAATGCCTGGAAAGTGGACCCACAGAACACGAGTTACCAACCACACTTCCATAGTCGAAGTAAGGTGTCCTGATGTTCTTTCGTGTTTCATCTTCCCGTAGAGTCTCTCTGGGCCCATGCACACCACACACACACACACGCCCTGACCCACATTGGGAAGGTTGTTTTTCTTTGGTGGGCTGGCAGTGGGAGGACACGAATGAGTGGTCTCTAGTTAGAAAAGAACTTGGTCTCTTTCTGGTGGTGTCAAAGAGCCAGAAGCTTTATGCTTCCTTCGCAGAAGGTAGAGCAACATAGCTAAGATGTGTTTTCTGCCTGACTCTGAGCAGTGACTGAAGTGTGAGGCCCAGAGCACTGGTCCGCAGAGGAGACCTCTTGGTGGAACGCCCGACCCTTTAGACCTGCTCCCCCTCAGGCAGGAAGGGAGGGGGATTTTCTCGACCCCAAGCCGTCTCTCCTCAGGGATTATGTACCAGCATTGCCCAGTCCCACCGAGACATTCCTGCCAGGCTTCTCTGAGATACGTCCTTGGGACGGCAGGGGAGCAGGCTGTCCCACATCTGCCACCCGCTCCAGAGAGGCACACAGGCACACGCACTCACACCCACACCCATGCAGGAAAGTCCATTCCATCTTCTGAAAATAATGCCAAACTGGGTTTTCTTTTTCCCTTTCTAGAAACCAGTCATTACAGTAATTGAAGAAATTGGATTCAACGGAAGCTGATTTAGTTGATTTGGTCAATCCAATTGAATTGGCATCAACTGGGCAATTTAGTTGTTCAGCTCCCCTAATGTTCCCTTCCTTCCTTTGTTCTCTGAGAGGAAACCGAGATCAAGGCACACTTTTTGGAATAGGTTAGATGTCTCAGCTCTTTTGCTTCGTTCACCCCAAGAGAATTTAATTTAGGGATGAGGATGGAGGATAAAGGGGAGGGGACCAGAAATGAGAGTGGAGGAGGATGGACTGGGTGCGTCTCCTTACTCATCCATCACCCCGTGTCCATTAGCCCCTTATTCCACTGGAGAATACAAATAACTTGGCAGGTCGGTTCAGTGTCGTGAATTCCCTGCCTTATGGGGCTCAAGTGATGTCTGTACATCACCTGTAACCTCAGCTGCATCGCCAGCATCCTGGGGCCACCTTCTGGTGTGCCGCATGTACACAATGCTTGCAGTTCAGTTATCATCTACCCTCTCTGTCATCCCCAAGGACCCTGGGTGTAAACCACGCGGTCCCCACTGACGCCGCCGTGCACGGCCGTGTGTGATGCCTTCATGGGCTTGGCAGAGACCACAGACGTCTGGAGAGCCTGGGGCGGCTTGAGATGGCCTGCTCCAGCCCAGGTCTCCTTCCTGTAGCAATACCAAGTGCTATTACATAATTGACGGACAATTTATAATCTTATTTTTTATGATTCTGTGTTTCTATATTGCTGTTAGAAGAAGTGAATAAAAATATTTCAAAAGGAGATACTACGTAAGGGAGAGAAATTTGTTTTCTTTTACCTCATTCCTATTACAGCACACAGAGAAAGAAAGAGAAAGAGAGAGGGAGGAGGAAGGAGAGAGGGAGAAAGGATGAGTTTGAGATTTACTTTGGCCGTGCTTTGGGACATAATTTGGAGGTGAAGCCAACAGCTTGGATATGGAGTGTGAAGGAAACAGAGGAATGGAGAACCACCTGCTGGCTGGCAGCTGGATGGAGAGGGTACCATTTACTGAGACGAAGATGCTTTGAGGGGAGTGTGATTGGGGCAGAGGGACAAGACCAGCAGTTGTGTCTCAAGTGTACATTTAAACGTACATCCCAGGGGGGAGTGAGTGAATGGTTGGCTAAAGGGACCTGGATTTCAGGAAAAGTCATTGTTGGAAACAAAAATTTGGGAGTCTGGATTTGGGTATTTGAATGATATTAAAAGCACCATGCCTGTATAAGTCCTCAAGGAAGAGAGGACGTAAGAGAAAGGCTCTAAGTACCACCTCCTGAGACTCCGGCATCTAGAGGTCTGGAGACCAAATGGAAGGTGATGACCAGACTGTGGAGGGAGCAGAAGTGACCTTCTAGGGCTGGTGTGGCTGCTCCATTCAGGGCACAGCCTGACGCTACACTAGCTGCCCAGCACCCCCAGCTGAGGGTATCCCTCCAGGACTGATGACATCGGTCACCACGGTCACCGCCACGGTGGCTTCCAGACACACTTATTTAGAAAGGGTTTTGAACTCTGTTGACAGCATTCCCTTTGGCTTCTTAGCAGGAGCAAAAGGCTGTCCCTGCTCCTGACTCTCCATGGCAAAGGTGGGAGTCTGTGACCCAGGCACCTGGGGGAGGAAGGCTTGGGGAAGGGGTGGGTAGGGCCCTACGGCTGACAGCTGACAGGGGTCCTGCCACAGCCTACCACAACTTTGGGCTCTCTCTTCAGGGAACGGCCCCATCTCACTGCAAGGTTTCAGACCTGACTCTTTTCAAATACCCTGTTTACAGGCTCAAAGCCAACAGTGACAGAGAGAGCAAGGTGGTCTCCAAAGGAAGTTGCTTCAGGAAAGGAAAACTGCAAACGTTTGAGGGCTCTGGCAAGCAGAGTCCCCCTCCCCGCCACCACAGCGTGCCAAGTTCAGGGTGGATATTTCCCAACCAGCAGGGATGGCACCGGCAGTGTGCTCCCTGTGCCAGCTTCCCCGCCCCTAGTGTGTTTCCTAAACCATTTCACCAAACAGAGACCCAACCCCCATTTTTACCCTGCCTACCCACTTCTCCACTCAGGGATGGCTGAAATGCTAAGGAAGGATGACTTGCTAGAGGGCATCTGGGGTTCCAAGGTCAACCTGAGTGAGGGAATGATGAGCCAGCCTCCTCATCTCCCCCGCCCCGGGGGCCTTGCCTCCCTGCTGCCGGCCCAGGCACCACAGGGAAGGGTTCCACCTGTTGTACAGTAAGCCTCACCTGGAAGGGGTTGCCATGGTTCAGAGGGTATGGGCCGAGGGCCAAAAAAACACTCTCTGCACTGTCCCATCCCATCTCCAGACAGGGCTGGGGCAGGAAAGCAGAAGTGGCAGCCAGCATTCCAGGAGGGGTAGGATCTGACATGGGGAACTAGGGGCTACAGAATCATTGGAAGGGCCTGGAAAGTGATGGCTAAGGAGTGATGCGCTGGACTTCAGCAGGCTCGGCAGATGCCCTCCACCAGGAAATAACAGCCTCGTGCGGGGTCGTGGGCTGGGCTGTGTTCCCTCAAAATTCAAATGTTCAAGTCCCAGCGCCCCGTAGCTCAGAACATGACTATATTTAGAGATAGGGCCTCGAAAGTGGTCATTTAGGTCGAGTGAGGTCACGAGCCTGGGACAGGTGTCCTTAGGCGAAGAGGACATCGGGACACAGACACACGCAAGGGGTAGACTGTGTGAGGACATGGGGAGAAGGCGGCCGTCCGCAAGCCAAGGAGAGAGGCCTCGGGAGAACCCGCCCCTGCAGACACCTCAGTCCCAGACGCTGCCTCCAGCACAGTGAGACCGCACATGGCTATTACTGAGGCCACAAGTCGGGAGGACTTGGTACGGCTCCTGTAGACGAAGTCACTGCTGTTCCTCTTTATTTCCCTCTTCCTCTAGCCCCGGCTCTTGCAGCTTGCACCTGGAAGTGATTGTGATCACTTCTGCTCACATTTCTTTGGCTGGAACAAGTCCCACGGCCCCACCAATCCTTGGGTGAAGGAGGAAGGGCAAGCTTACCGCGTGCAGGGCAGAGGAGAACTGGAATGTTCAGGACCAGGAGATGAATAACCATGCCCACCTTCCTTCCCCACCTCACCCCAAGCCACCTGCGACTCCATGGGCCTGTAGCCCTGAGGACACCTTGGCCAGCAGACTCGAAGGTGTGGGACAGGCAGGACGGTGCCGTAGGGGGCGAGAAGAAAGGAGGTGAACTTCTATGAATATTTTTCATCTCTTTCTATCTTCAGTATGTTTTAAATGTGCATAATGCTTGGATCCAGTAATGCATGTTGTGAAGCGTGAATCTGTCGGGTGGGGGGAGGGTTAGGCGCAAAACTTCTTCCGGATGGAGCGCAGCATCAAACATGTGGGCCTTAGCCTGCAGACACTGGTCCTGGATCTGAGCCAGCTGCACAGTGCAAGGCTGGGCCACACGCGACTCAGGGATCAGTGCTTTACTCCTGAGAGGACACACAGGTATGTCCCTCTGTGGACACCAGCAGCCACTCACCGCACATGAGTCCTTCGGTAAAAGATACAGCTTTCCTTCCCTTTAGCTCTGGGCTGTGCACCCCTTGGCCACAGAGCAGAAAACAGAGGGTGGGAGAGGAAAGATATAGAGGAAGGGAGAGAGGAAAGGGGGACAAGGCCAAGAGAGAAGGCACAAGAAGAAGCAAAAGACGATTTTCTAAATTGTAGAGTTGGCACCAAGTCCGAGAACATGGAATGACGTCCCCTTCCTGCGCTGAGTCCCATACCTTTTTAATAAAGTCCTGGGCGACTCTTAGAACAGGGCCCAGAAATCATGGTTTCTGAGATGGAGTCCTGGGGGGCGGGCGTGGATCCAAGGCCCAGCAGCCAGAGGAATTGCCAGGCACCCCACAGCCTGTTGGCGTCCACACCCCAGCTGAAGCAAAGCGGCTGATCTCAGTGCCTGCTCTTCCTGTCTGCCAGGCCTTTGACAGGCCACCTCCTGCACAGCAACCCCAGGGCCCTGCTGAAAGGACCAGAGCTCAGCCCACAGAGGGAGGGGCACCTGGCAATCATGGAGAGCCTGGGGCCTGGCCACAGGGAGGGAGGACGTCCCCACTGCTCCTGCAGGAGACAGAGGAACACAAAATGTCATCTGCTGAACCCCCCCACCCCAGCCTAAAGTTGGGTTGATTCTACTAATTCTAAGGAAAGACAAAACGGAACAAACCATCCTAAAAATGTCACAAGGCACCCCAGGAGGTGGAACTAGATTTTCTAAGAGCAAGTTTCTGTCAGAAGTTTCCAGCCACTTCTTTTTCTAGCAGAGGAGACAGTGAGTCTCCCTTAGAAAAACCTCCGAGTGGTCCCTTTCAGGAAGTAGATGAAAGGCAAGTCAGCAAGCACTCCTCGAGGGGAGGGTGAGCCAGGACTCTTGGCACCGACAAAGACCATCCTCCCCAGCTCCCACTGTGACTGCTGGAGAGGAGTCGACAAATTGTGTCAGGGTCTAGGAGCATTCCAAAGAAAGGGGTCTTGATGCCTTTGCAGATTCGAAGTACTGAAGCCTCTCTCAAGTTCCTCTAGATCCAAATGTCTGACTCCTCCCAGGGGGAGGCTGGATGTCCTCAATCACAGACGTGCAGAACTACCGGACCTTTGTGGGCAGGAACGCTGGGGGCCCAGACCTTAGAGGAGAAGACAGTCTCCACTTCAAGGGGCAAAACAGAGAGCCAAGGGCAGCCTCAGGGAGGGATGAGTCTCAGGAAAGAACGGAGAGGAAAGACACAGACTTGCCATGATGAAATGGGGCTCAGAATTAAATCTTCCAAAATATAAAAGGGGCCTTATACCGACCCCAAGCTGCTGAGGTGATATGCATCCCATGCGGTCAGGTCAGAGGGCTCTGGCGATCAGAAAACCGTCTTTTCCTAGTGCAAATAAAGAAGCAGGTCCAGGAGCTGAAGTGGCTGGCCAAGGTCACCGCCCAGTTGGTACAGAGCTAGAAATGCATCCTGATCCTGGCTCTTCCCAACACCTTCTCTTCCCTGCAGCCTTCACCACCTCCTATCACCTTGTTGGAACCTCGCAGAGACCTGAGATAACTAAACCTATGAAGTTCTCTGGAAACAAAAGATTTTTTCATTTTTGTCGTGGAGACCCGTGGGTGTCACAGAAACCCTAAAGTGCCCTCTGCTGGCGAAACCGAGGAATCAAGTCCCACGTGGATTTTTTTTTCCCGGAGTTTCAGCAACACCAGTCACTTACACCTTAATACTTGCTGACTTTCTTGGCGTGTGTGCCGTCATCACCGTTCATGTTTGCTAAAAAATTCAAAGCTCAGATGCTCTTTCTACCACTCAAAACCCCAAATCTCTAGTTAGAACACTCTGTCACCATGTAATCAATCTGCTAATATTTTTTAATATCTAGTTTGTGCCAAGCACTATGCCAATTCCAGGAAACAAACACTTTGGTTTCTTTTACCCTATCTAAAGTGAAACTCGGGACTCCTGGGTGGCTCAGTTGGTTAAGCATCTGTCTTTGGTGGTCATGCTCCCAGGGTCCTGGGATCGAGTCCCGTATCGGGCTCCCTGTTCACAGACGTCTGCTTCTCCCTCTGCATGCCTCTCCTCCCTGCATGTGCTCTCTCCCTCTCTCTGACAAATAAATAAAATCTTTAAAAATAAAGTGAAACTCATGTTTTATCTCAGTTCCAGAATGCAATCCTTCACAAAGAAAATAATCTAGCCACTAACTTGAAAACCATATGGGAAGTTTTAAAATCTATTGTTTCATTTGGTGCTTTCCTTCTCACTTTTCTAAGCTACAGTTCCTATTTATTGGGACCATTTTCCCAATTACAGGTGAGAAGGGAGAACACCTTCCATTTTTCTGTCACTTGTTCTCTCAAAATGCCCAACTACTCCAGGTTACCCCCCTCCCTGGCTTCACCCAGTTTCAAAGCTCCAGCAGTCTTCCTCAGCCTCCAACTACAATCTGGCTTTCTCCCCCAGAGAGACAACTTTCTAACACAGTGACTCAAGCAATTCATTTTGCCCCTTCCATCTTTCTGCTGTCCCTCCCTCCATCTTTCTTCCCATGAGTTAGAAGCAAAATGATTAATTCGCAAGCCCTTTCCGTTCTCTACTGTGTGTTTCCTCATGACTAATTGTGCTCTGTTGGATGTGTCTCAGTTCATTTTGGTTTTATGGTCTTGCTTGCTTTATTTTGTTTTTTTAACCTTTAGGAGAAGACGCCTCTCAGATTTGCACCCCTTGCTCCAGATGGCCACCCTCCTCTCCAACAAACAGCATATTTTCACCTTAATTGGCCCTGGCAGTCGACCAAGATCTAAATTAGCATCACAGCGAAGTCCACGTGACACATTACGAACAGAGTTCCTTAAAACAAAGTGTGGGGGAGGGCTTTCTGGAACTTACTCTTAGCCCAAGTTCAAGAAATAATGCAATTTATATCTATCGTCTTTTTTCTCAAAACCTGAATGCAAAAATGATTGAAAGGAAGGTTTAAACAACCCAAACCATCCAAACGACCTCTATAACATCAGGCGTCAGGTATGAGATCGTCTCTTTCTAGACCAGCCCAAATTCCAAGTGGATGTTGGTCACCAAATGTTAAATTGTTAAGTGTGAACTTCCTGACTTTAAGCAAAAAACTGCACAGTAACTCTTAACATCAGAATATTCCTGACCCATTCTCTAGACCAGTGATTAATGTATATTAAAATGTGTGTGTGTGATTCTATCTTTGCACCTTTGACCCTCTTTTCCTGTGCTTATCCTGACTCCACAGTAAGGCTGAAGTTTCGTCTTTATACTCCTAGTGCCTAACTCAGTACCCAGAAGGGTCAGGGCCCTGAATAAATGAATAGGGTCAGAATGATTTTCTGAGTCTCATCTACCTCAAGTGTTTGCAGAACGTGGCTATTTGGATCCTGAGAAAGGACAGCATTGTCCGATGGTTACTACTGAGCTAAGCCAGAAGATAGCTGGACAGTCACTTCCTCTGGCCTGAGTCTCTGGCCCCCTCTGCTGTTGCTCCTTCCAATGGTCCATGAATAAGACAAATCAAGACACCTTCTAGGCACAGCCAACATCAAAGCATCCTTGTATGAAGACATCACATCTGGCTCTCGGAAAAAATCAGGTTTAGGAAACATTAGACAGGGGCGCCTGGGTGGCTCGGTCAGTTGGGTGTCTACCCTCGGCTCAGATCATGATCTCAGGGTCCTGGGATCAAGGCCTGCCTGGGGATCCCTGCTTAGCAGGAAGCCTGCTTCTCCCTCTCTTTCTGTGTGTGCCTGTGATCTCTCTCTCCCAAATAAATAAAATCTTTTTTGAAAACAGAAAACATTATTTTAGAACACATTAGAGATAACTGATAAAAAGAAGTCTTGAGCATACTGTGTCCTAGAGGATCCAGAAGTTGTGAGAGGTAAACCAAATGAGCCTGTGCAAATTTGTCCTTCCCTAGACCTATCTATTTGAAAAATCCCCAAATAATTGGAAAATTAAGAAACATGCTACTGGACAGTCCATGAGTCAAAGACAAAATCAGAAAATACATTAAATTTTAAAAAAAGAAAGAAACTATTTTTTAAAATTTTTTATTTTTTTATAAACATATAATGTATTTTTATCCCCAGGGGTACATGTCTGTGAATCGCCAGGTTTACACACTTCACAGCACTAACCATAGCACATATCCTCCCCAATGTCCATTTCCCCACTCCCTCTCCCTCCCCCCTCCCCCCAGCAACCCTCAGTTTGTTTTGTGAGATTAAGAGTCACTTATGGTTTGTCTCCCTCCTGATCCTATCTTGTTTCTTTTATTCTTTTCCTACCCCCCAAACCCTCCATGTTGCATCTCCACTTCCTCATATCAGGGAGATCATATGATAGTTGTCTTTCTCCAATTGACTTATTTCACTAAGCATGATACCCTCTAGTTCCATCCATGTTGTTGCAAATGGCAAGATTTCATTTCTTTTGATGGCTGCATAGTATTCCATTGTGTATATATACCACTCCTTCTTTATCCATTCATCTGTTGATGGACATCTAGGTTCTTTCCATAGTTTGGCTATTGTAGACATTGCTGCTATAAACATTCGGGTGCACATGCCTCTTCGGATCACTATGTTTGTATCTTTAGGGTAAATACCCAGTAGTGCAATTACTGGGTCATAGGGTAGCTCTATTTTCAACTTTTTGAGGAACCTCCATGCTGTTTTCCAGAGTGGTTGCACCAGCTTGCATTCCCACCAACAGTGTAGGAGGGTTCCCCTTTCTCCGCATCCTTGCCAGCATCTGTCATTTCCTGACTTGTTAATTTTAGCCATTCTGACTGGTGTGAGGTGATAGCTCATTGTGGTTTTGATTTGTATTTCCCTGATGCCGAGTGATGTGAAGCACTTTTTCATGTGTCTGTTGGCCATCTGGATGTCTTCTTTGCAGAAATGTCTGTTCATGTCCTCTGCCCATTTCTTGATTGGATTATTT
>PISX010014910.1:0-51503 GCA_004024625.1 Mellivora capensis | reverse complement strand
GTATGCGTGTGTGTGTGATCTTTTCCTGCTCCCAGTAAAAATGATAGCTAATATGTACTGAAAGGTTTTTTTGTTTTGTTTTGTTTTTAACATTCCAGGGACGAGCCTATGTTCTGTATGTATATTAACTTCTTTAAGACTTAAAACAAGCATATGAGGAAGGCCTGAGTATCCCCTTTTTGCAGAAGAGAAAATGAAGCACAGAGAGATCATCAACTTATTTAAGGTCACATAGAAAGTAAGTGGAAAGACTGACACTTTATTTCTGGCTCCAAAGTCTGTGCAATTAACAGTTATGCTTTACTGGCTCCTTAAGAAATTATTAAATCTCACAACAGTTTTTTATGTTCCCCATTTTAGGACTATAACAATATGTTGTTATTTACATGTTTATATGTCTATGTCTCTATTTCCCTAGACTGCATAATTCTTAAGGGCAGGAACTCAATCTCTTTTGTCATCTCAAGAACTGAAACAGTATCTGGTACGTAGCAACAACAAGACTGAATATTTATCTAGCCTTCACAGTATGCCAGACGCTAAATTTATTCAATTTTTGTGTGTGTGTGTTTTGGGTTTTTTGTTTGTTTGTTTTGGAAAGCAAAAAAAGAAGAGATATAGGGAGGGAGGAAGGGAGAAAGAAGAGGCAGGGGAAAAAAGGAAGGATAGATAGGTTGGTTCAAAGCAGAGAGGCAATCTGCCATACACACACACACATGGAGGGTAAAGAGCCAAAAGAGCAGATATTTTATGAGAACATGAACTAGATTTTATTTTTGTTCTGTTCAATGTTTCTAAAATTCAGTCTGAGATTTAATGTAAATCTATTTGAAAGGAGTTGCTAAATTTTAACTGGAAATACTTCTTTGTGCTAAATAATCTTTATAGCATTCTAAATTATAGCCAAGTAGCAATATCATTACAGGGCTGTTTAGCCATAGCACTTTATGTGGAAAGTCAGAGAAGGTGATGATGCATATCAAAATGTATAATAAAGAACTTTTAAAAATCATGGGTATCTTTATTTACTCAAAATACTTTTTATTTAGCCATTTTAATGCATTCAAGATTGAAGGAGAGAATGAAACTAACCAGTGGGAACTGCAAAATGTCTGTGAAATGATAATAATAATATTTTTTTTACTCCTGCAGTACTTTCCAAGAGAGAAGGTCAAAACACTTTATAAGCATTAACACATTCAACCTCACAGGAGCCTGGAGGATATGTAGGTAGTAAGCAGTTTGAGTTTACTTTGTGGGGAATGGGAATGGCGATGAAAGTGTTAAGTGGAAATGCTCAAAGCTGCTAGCAACATTGCACTTGGGTGCACTGGTTATCCTTGGATAGCATACCCCAGAATTCCCACTGTGCATTGATGGGGCTTAAGAGGACCACCTGCGGCCCCTCAGTGAGGTCTTCCCTCCCCCTTGCAGCAGAATTCCTCTCACATAACATCAGAAAAAAAATGCATGTATACCACAGGAGGATACAAAGGGAGCATTAGATCTGGCTCAGTGCCCTCCCACAGTATATGCCCTGAGAGGTGATTAAATGGCCTTTGTTTGAACAGCTGTATTCACAAGAACCTCATGCTCATATGGTGGTCCCTTCCAAAGAAGACCAGCTCTAAGTAGGATGAGGAGTAGAATTTATCAAGGACTTGTTGGCTGAGGGAAAATTGGGTAGAACTCAAGAACCAAGGCAACTTTCATAATCCAGAGACAGTCCTTCATGTCATTGCTACCAAACCATACTTTCCCTTTAGGGGTCACATATAAGGAGAAAGACAGTAAGACCAGGAATAAGACCATGATCATGATGTCCCCTCTGGCCAGAACCACCTCAGGCAACTCAATATGCTCTATTATATGTTTGAATATTCCCAGTCCAGTAAGGAGGACTCCAATTCACCCCAGCCTATGATATCTTGGAGGTCCTTTAGCAAAATCTTGTTCTTTGCATATGCAATACCCATGGGATCTTCATGAGAAAGTCATAAACTTAAATTTTTTTTGAGTGACAGAAATACGCCAAGCTCCAGGTTACTGAGGCATCTTCAGATTCAAATTAATAGAATGTTTTAAAAAGAATTACATTAGAGTGACTCCCAGGTTTTAAGAGAAGATAGAGATCAGATTGGACATTGAGGTCCATTTCGTCATATAAGTGCTAGAAAGCAAATATCCATTCCCTTGTCCACTTGACACCTATTATGTACAATGTATTGAGGCAGAAATGGTTAGGAGTCCAGTGATCTAGAATGCACAACTCCTTGTAGGCAATAATGCTGCTGGGAGATGGAAATATCAGCATTCTAAGAATCTGATAACAATTTAACCTTGTAAAGGAGAAGTTGCAAGGCAGGTGTAAGCAAGTAGTGTCTGTGGATGATGTTGAAGGTAAGGCATGCAAAAGCTCAGGAGAGGGGAGGATTCCTCAAGGACATGAGAATTAACTAGATTGTTGAACAATGGGTAACAGGTACACTTGTGGCAAAGAAGGAAATTTTGCATTTTTGTTTTACCACATATCACCAAGAAGAGAATACTGGTTTAATGAAATGAGTGAGTGAGTGAGTGAATTGAGTGAGTGAATAAATTGGTGGATGAATGAAGATATTTCCAAGAAAGAGCCTGCCAGTAATCAGGTGAAAACTGGAGGACGCTCTCGCTTTTCAAAGAAAAGCTTAGAATCTCTAAGTCCATGATATATCAAATGGTGCTCGTATCAGCAATGATGATAGGGAATAAGAGGACAAAAAGTAGAGTTTAAAAGATCACATCCTGATTTATTTCTACCTAAAAACAGATGGGCATGCAATAACCGTTATATAAATGCTAGCTGGCTTGAATGAATTACCACTTTGGAAAACCTACCACCTTAAATTTAGCTCTGGGGTGCCATGATGATGAGCTGTCTGGATCCTTTGTAAGCCATCCAAAATCAGAATGGAGTGGGAACACATCAGTCTGAATCAGGGCCTGGCTCTGAACAGCTTGAGATGCCGGCTTGGAGTTTAGACTTCATGCTTGTGTCTAGTCATGTCCCTACCTCCTGCTAGAAGAGCAGATCCACACAAATGCTTTGCCACTGCTGGTGAGAAGTGCCATCTCCATGTTGCAAGACAGCAGGGTTTTTAACATTGTGTTAAGTGGGATCACAATGGGGAAAACTGATATATTACAAACCTAAATAGTTCTCCTTCACTTCTGCTTACACAAAAGGAAGGGCCCAACACAGAGATGAGTGACATGCTGATGCAGAAAAATTTTCCCCAGCTCATCTCTCCTATCCCAAAATGCAATGTCTTGTACTTTCAGCCTGTACGCAAGACCCAGAAGCTGATTTTTATTTGTTTATTCCCTTTTAAATAATATTTTTTCATTCCTCTTTTCACTGAGTTATAGTTTATGTATTACAAAATGCAAAATCTTAACTGCTGATGCATGCAATGACATGGGCAACTTCAAAAATATTATGTTGAGCAAAAGTCAGTCACAAAACAGAAACTATTTCAAGCAAGCATTTATATGAAGTTCAAGAAGTGGAAAAACCGATTTATAGTGATATTTGTTCTTTAACTGAGGTTATGTAAACTTCCTTCTCCTTGAAGTTGCCAATGACTGATTATTTGGTTTAATTTGCACTAGAATCGTTTCTTCCTTAAATGAATGCTTGACATGACCTCCAAAATTGCTCCATAAAGTAGCATGGCAGAAGATGGATCATACTCAGGGATGACTTCCAGTTTCTTCTACTTGTTTTCTTATGTGAGAAAACACAAACTCAAGGGATCCTCTAACACAATGATCCCATTCTAACATCTTGTACAAAGGCCACATCTCACAAATGGGAATGTCAAAGTTAATCAGAAGGTCACAGTGGCAAAGTCCCCACTGAAATCCACATTTTCCAACTTACACTTGCACATTATCTCAGGAAAAGTGAGAGAAAATCATTATGTATACAGGTGCATGTGCACATGCCCCTTTCAAATTGTCAGTATCTCCCATCTTACAGAACAGTTTAGCAAGGTGAAGAGTTCAGAAAGATATGAGAAATATCTGTTTTCTTTTACTTAGATTCCCACCAGCGCCATCTAAAGGGATTTTAGAATGTGTGGCGGATAGACTCAAAACTGAACCCTCATTTAATTTGGGTATTCCTACTTAGAGTGATTTGTGTTCCCTGTAACTCAAGTTTAAAGCCAAATAAAATGGGGAAGATATTTATCCAGAGTGCAAAGCCAATTTGATAGCTATAGCATGGGAAGATATTGACACCACAGTAAAAATTCCAGCTAGCACATTCATTTTTTTAAGATTTTATTTCAAACTAAGCATAAACCTTCCACTTACTTGACCAAATAGACCATCCTCTTAAGTAATGTGTTCCCACCTCCACCATAAAGCTTCTTCTCGGCCCCCGGCCACATCTGGCTGATGAGCACTTGCCATACATATCATGTGTACTGTCTTATAACGGTACTGGCACAAGTCAGCAGACTAAGGTTTTCAGTAACTATTTGCATTTATGAGTCCTATCTCATCCCAAATACTTAAGTACAGGAATCAATTCTTATATCTCTGAGCCTCCATTTCCCTACCCATAAAATGGAGGTAATATTGATATCTTAGGGTAGGGATAAGGATTGCCTGTCCAGATTGCTGAACATTCATCACAGTGCCTAGAATATATTCAACTTCAGTAAGTGGTAGCTAGCTAGCATCATTGTCATAAGCCACAAGAGTGTTGTTCTCATCACATTCGTAAAAGCACATAGTGTACAAAGTAGATGTGAGCCCGTAGAAATCTATAGAATGCTTAGTGCTTTGGGGCATCTGACCTGCCTCAATATCCCACCAACAGCATATGCCCAGGGAGGTGCTTGTCTGGCCTCTGCCTGTTACGGGTCATGACAAAAAGCTCATCATTCTCAAGGTAACCTCTTCCTCTGAAGTCCAGAAGCAAACCCTTCCCATGCTTGCATTTACATCTTTGAGTTTAAGAAACATGTCTTGCATGAATCAGTAGTTTCTCCTCATTACACTTCATCTACAGAGGTGACGGACATAGAAGGTTCTCAGGATTCCTAGAGTCTGAAACATTCCTGATACCAAATACATGTTGTATTGAGTTAGCAAGGCCACTGCTTATTCCGGATCTTTGTTCAAGTGGCCCTTTCATCTCCAGAAAATTTTCCTAGGCCCTGCTTGCCACAAATTCTGCACCTTTGTCTCTGAGCCTCGGTTAATAGTTTTTGAAAGTCTGTTATAGGTCCAAAAATCCTGGCTTTGTCGGCCCCAAAAGTCACAAAAGAAACAAATATTGTTCCACTGTGAAGTGGGCCTTGTTGTCACAACAGAAAGAGTGGTATTCACTTTCCACATGGGCTATGGATAGGAGTTATTTTTACATGTAGTTATATACATAGATTATTCCAACCCATTTTGTTTGCAATAAAACTGAAATACTACTAATAATTATTTTTATCACCAACTCTGATCTTCTCTGGCTCATGGCTTAGTGAATATATATATTTTTCAAAAATCAATATTTAATAAAGTTATCAGTGTCTCTGTCCTAAATTGAAGCCTCCCTCACATACACACACACACACACACACACAATATTCTTTTTTGAGAAGCTAAAGAAATTGCTGATTTCTACTAACTGCTCACAGCTCTTCACTTAAAAGAATGTTTCCTAACAGTAGTTGGCCCCCAAAAGTTAAGCATTTTATTGTTCTAAAACACTTCTGTATCCTTGCAGCAAGCATGGCAAGATATTTTGCTGTGAAATGTTAGGCCTGCTTGTGTGTATTATCCACTGTTGTATCGTACACCATGCCTACCAGCTCTCTGGTTCTCCATGGCTGTCACAAAGAATAGATCAGAAACATAACTCTTTGGAGAGTCACCACTGTTTCTCACATCATTTACTATGGCCCCCTTACACCAGAAATTTTTATAAAATAATTTCCAACTCATGCCTTGAGTCTCTTTCAAGAAACATTTCCAGGAAGAAATGGGCAAAGAAACAGGATAAATCACCACTTTAGACAGTGTTTGCCTATCTTCTACATGAAACCATTTATGCTTTTAGTGTGTTTCTTTACCAACACAGTGCATGTGAAGACATCACAGGCATATCACACAGCAGAGCCAACTGCAAAGTGTTATCAGGTCCCCAGGAAGGATATAGACGTGCCCAAGTTATTTAACAATTTTCCAAAATTGTCATAGATTCCCAAGTTTTATCTATGACATTTATCACATGGAGGACAATCCAAAGCAAAGGACAATAATGATGAAAATAATGATATGATAATATCTAACATGCATTTTGCATGCTTACTATATACTTGACATCATACTAAGCACTTTTTATTTTATTTCTTTTCAGTGTTCCAGAATTCATTGTTTATGCACCACACCCAGTGCTCCATGCAATACTAAGCATTTTAAATGAATACTCTGCCTTATCAGAATAATACCCCTAAAAGGAAGTTCCCATTTTACAGATAGGGAAATAGATGCTGTAAGAAATGACTTGTCAAAATCTTATCTGGTTAGGAGGTAGAAGAATCAGGATGAGGACCGAAACAATGCTTAGTTTTCGAACATGGAAAGACCGAACATCTAAGTCTGAGGCTTTGTTTGTCAGTGACCACCTTACCTAATAGCCGCGTCCAAGTTCTGATGTGCCACTGATGTGTGTTGGTGAAAAGAAGCACGGAAAAATAAGCCCATTGAGTGATAACTCATTCTTCTCAAGGCTTGTTGTGTAAGTGAACTAGGCTGTCCATTGCAGGTCACCCTGGCCTCAACTGTCTTCTAAATCTGATACACTTTCTAAGCTTTCAAGTCAAGGTAACCCTACTAGCCATTGGAGATCATATGAAAAAGAAAATGGGATTCTATATACGATTATGTGAAGGGAAATTTCCAATCTGTACAAATAATTTAACATAGAGCCTTTCATAGTCAAGCAGCTACACTGTCATTGCATTCTACCATGTACTGTGTAACTTACAAGTCATTTCACTTCTACTAGTTTAATTTTCATTATCTCTAAAATGTGGATAAGAATCATATTTGTCTCATTGAAAATTCATGAGTTTCAAATTAAATAATGTATGGAAAGCATTTAACAAAGTGACTGGCACATAATAATTGCTCAGTAAATAGGAAATGTTTATCATTGCACTATATCATCATCATCAAAGTAGAAGAAATTTTCCACTTTGGATGACTGATTCACATACACTTAATTTCCATGAAATTAGAAAAGTGACCTCAAGATCAACAAATAATAATATGTATCCAGTACAAGAATTTCCCCTCAAATTTCAGAGTTGACTGTGAAATTCTTATTCACAAAATTTTCTGAAGGAGAAATAGGCATTAAATTCAACTTTACATATTGAATTGTTTAGTTACTACCTAATTGAACATAGATGTTTTTCTGCACATTTTAGGCCACATGTGGCCATTTTCCTCCACCTATTTCCTGTAAGTCCACTTCAGAGCTTAGGAGAAATACTAAGTTTTGATTTTGCTATTTAAAATCCCATTGTGACACTCAAAAATGACTGCAATTTTCATTTAAAATTGTTTTAAAATATGATCCAGTTTCTGGAGATGCTACAAAGTTTCAATTTTTAAAAACCATTTAGGGAAAGGATAATCCATTTTTAAAAGATATTATTTTATTTATTAGAGAAAGAAAGAGCAGGGGGCAGAGGGAGAGGGAGAGGCAGAATCCCCACTGAGAAGGGATCCTGACATGTGACTTGATCCCAGGACCCCGAGATCATGACCTGAACCGAAGGCAGATGCTTAACTTACTGAGCAAACCAGGTACCCCAAGTATAACGCATTTTTGCAGGCAATATAATTTAAGAAGCTAGACTTAAGGTTGAACTACCTTGTGTGTGCCATGTAAGAGCTGTGTAAACTAGAAGAAAACACTAAATGGACTCCAATTCACATGCAAGTTAAAGAATATGTACTTCCAGAAACTGTGGCTAGGATTACACATGCATTTGAGATGCTTGAGATGTGTAACACTCATTAAAAGTAATATGGTTGTGGATATCTGAGTGGCTCAGTAGGTTAAGCCTCTGCCTTCCGCTCAGGTCATGATCCCAGGGTCCTAGGATCAAGGCCCGCATTGGGATCTCTGCCCAGCAGGGAGCCTGCTTCCTCTTCTCTCTCTGCCTGCCTCTCTGCCTACTTGTGATCTCTCTCTCTCTGTATCAAAAAAATAAATAAAATCTTTCTTAAGAAAGTAATATGGTTGTGCTAATAGTAGTTTGTGATGTTAGCAGCTGTACTAAAGAAGTGACTACTTGTCATTCTGCCTGAGAGAAAAAGCATCCCCAAAAGAATACACTTGGGTTAAATGGCACCTGGGTGCCTCAGTTGGTTGACTGTCTGACTCTGATTTCAGCTCAGGTCATTATCTCAGGGTTGTGTAATCAAGCCCCACACCCAGCATGGAGCCAGCTTGGGATTCTCTCCTTCTCCTTCTGTCCTTTTCCCCATTTGCATGTGTGGTCTCTTTCTCAGGAAAAAAAAAAAAAAAAAAAAAGTAATAATAATAATACTAATACACGTGGGTTAGGATTAGCTTTTGTTATTTTTGCCTTAAAAAGGGAAAACTGCTGTTCAATAACATTTTCCCCCAATTCTAGCATCTCAAAGTAAAGGTTGAAGCCCTCTCTCTAGGAAACAGTACCAGTAAAACCTCCGTCTAAGATATGCCATCATGAAAAATTTTTTTATGGTTTCATATGTACTTTATATTATTCTGTTTTGATAGATTTGAATTATCTCTGTAACAAAATTACTCGTTATTTGTTTCAGCCTCTCTGAGTCCAAACTGAGCACATTATGTAAGAAGAAGAATTAATGTTCATTGAAAACCTACTATGTGCCAAAGGATATACATAAATGCTATTTGCTTGCTTGGTTTTTTTTTTTTTAAGATTTTATTTATTTGTCAGAGAGAGAGGGATAGAGTACAGGCAGATAGAGTGGCAGGCAGAGGCAGAGGGAGAAGCAGACTCCCTGCCGAGCAAGGGGCCTGATGTGGGACTTGATCCCAGGATGCTGGGATCATGACCTGAGCCGAAGGCAGCCGCTTAACCAACTGAGCCACCCAGAAGTCCCTGCTTGCTTGTTTTTTAATATTTGTTTACATATATATTATCTAACATACCCGTCTAGACATGCTATAATACATCTAACAGATAGTAAAACCGAGGCTCAGGATCTTATGGTCATACAACTAATAAGTGGCTAGAATGTTTAAGACTGTTAAGTCCTTTTTATTGATTGACCCTCTTAGTATTATGAAATGTTCATCTTTATCTCTGGTAATACTCTTTACCTTGAAGCTTATTTTTTTTTAAGATTTTATTTATTAGGACGCCTGGGTGGCTCAGTTGGTTGGACGACTGCCTTCGACTCAGGTCATGATCCCGGAGTTCCGGGATCGAGTCCCACATTGGGCTCCCAGCTCCATGGGGAGTCTGCTTCTCCCTCTGACCTTCTCCTCACTCATGCTCTCTCTCACTCTCTCTCTCTCAAATAAATAAATAAAATCTAAAAAAAAAAAAAGATTTTATTTATTTATTTGACAGAGAAAGATCACAAGTAGACAGAGAGACAGGCAGAGAGAGGAGGAAGCAGGCTCCCTGCCAAGCAGAGAGCCCGATGTGGGACTCGATCCCAGGACCCTGAGATCATGACCTGAGCCAAAAGCAGAGGCTTAACCCACTGAGCCACCCAGGCACCCACCTTGAAGCTTATTTTAACTGATATTAGTACAGCCACTTCAGCCTTCCTCTTTCCACTGTATATTCTTTTCATCTAACTACTTTCAAAATATCTGGGCCTTTATATTTAAAATATCTCTCATTGATAGCAGGTTAGTAAGGTTTACAATCTCTGCCTTTTAATTAATTAGAGCATTTACTCCATTAATACTTAATTGAAGTATTGGTGCCAATGGGTTCAAAGTTAACATTTTGTTATTTAGTTTTGGTTTGCTCTCCAAAGTTTCTTTTTTACTGGTCTTCCTTTCCTGCTTTTATTTAAATATCTTTTATAACCCCATTTTAATCTACCTATTGACTTTTTACCTATACTTCTTTTTTTATATAAATTTCACTTATTGAAATCCCATTTAATTAACATATACTTTATTACTAGTTTCAGAAGTAGGAGTCAGTGATTCATCGGTTGCATATAACACCCAGTGCTCATTACATCAAGTTCCCTCCATAATGTCCATCACCCAGTTAACCCATTCCCCAATGACCTCCCTTCCAACAACCCTTGGTTTGTTCCCTACAGTTAAGGATTTCTTGTGGTTTGCCTCCCTCTCTTATCTTATTTTTCCTTCCCTTCTCCTATGTTCATGTGTATTTTTTCTTAAATTCCACATATGAGTGAAATCATATGGTATTTCAATTTCCCTGACTGACTTATTTCACTTAGCATAACACCTCTGCTTCCATCCATGTGGTTGCTAATGACAAAATGCCATTCTTTTTTTTAAAATTTCTTTTCAGTGTTCCAGAATTTATTGTTTATGCACCACACCCAGTGCTACATGCAATATGTGCCCTCTTTCATACCCACCACCAGGCTCACCCAACCCCCCACACCCCCTCCAAAACCATCATTTTGTTTCTGAGTCCACAGTATCTCATGGTTTGTGTCCCCCACCAATTTCCCCGAGCTCACTTCTCCTCTCCATCTCCCCATGTCCTCTGTGTTATTCCTTATGCTCCACAAATAAGCAAAACCATATGATAATTGACTCTCTCTGTTTGACTTATTTCACTCAGCATAATCTCTTCCAGCCCCATCCATGTTGATACAAAAGTTGGGTATTCATCCTTTCTGATGGAGGCATAATACTCCCTTGTATATATGGACCATATCTTCTTTATCCATTCATCCACTGAAGGTTCTTGGTTCTTTCCACAGTTTGGTGACTGTGGCCATTACTGCTATGAACATTGGGATACAGATGGCTCTTCTTTTCACCACATCTGTATCTTTGGGGTAAATACCCAACAGTGCAATTGCAGGGTCATAGAGAAGCTCCATTTTTAATTTCTTAAGGAATCTCCACACTGTTCTCCAAAGTGGCTGCACCAACTTGCATCCCTACCAACAGTGTAAGAGGGTTCCCCTTTTTCCACATCCTCTCCAACACTTGTTGTTTACTGTCTTGTTGATTTTGGCCATTCTAACTGGTGTAAGGTGGTATCTCAATGTGGTTTTGATTTGAATCTTTTTCAAGATTCAATGGCTAAATATGATGAACATTTTTTCATGTGTCTGCTAGCCATTTATATGTCTTCTTTGGAGAAATGTCTGTCATGTCTTCTGCCCATTTTTTGACATGATTATCTGTTTTGTGTGTGTTGAATTTGAGGAGTTCTTTATAGATCTAGGATATCAGCCCTTTGTCTATACTGTCATTTACGAATATCTTCTCCCATTCTGTGGGTTGCCTCTTTGTTTTGTTAACTAGTTCCTTTACAGAAGCTTTCTCAAGATTATTTTTTAATAGTTGCTCTACAGATTAAAATACACATCCTTAATCTTTTAAAGTATATTTAGAGTTAATATTCTATTACTACATAAAATGTAGAAAACTCAAACCTTAGTGTATTTATTTTCCATATGCAGGAGTTGTCATAGTTATTACCTATCCACACATTGTAAACTCCAAAAGATAATTCCATTATTTTTACTTAACACAGACACAGGTATTTTACAGAAAATTATGCTTAGACTGGGCTGATGAAATAAGCTAGAGATGGATACAAGAGACATTTAGTGGTTCAAATCTTACAAATGATTTATATCTGAAGGTTGAAAGTAAAACAGGAACCAAGAGAGTACTTGGTTTCTACCTTCTGTAAATGGAGACGTGCTTGTGCCATTTGCTATAAGTATAGATGGCCAGATTTGGAGGCAAAAATATAAGTTCAGTCTTGGACATGAATTTGAGATGCCTTTGAGATGTCTAACAGGAGATGCCACATCACCAAGAAGATGCATGGGTTTGAAGCATAAATTTTGAAATTTGGGGGCTAGTTGCACATAAATAGCAATTGAAACCATGAGAATGAGTGAGATTATTTAGGAAGATCATATAGAATGTAAAAGAAAGGAGGCCTCATTGTGGGAAAATGTTACACAACTCAAGTCAGGTATCCTTGGGTGTAGTACTGAGTGTTTTTAGATTCTTGGGTATAAAAGAGGGGGATATAAGGAAAGCCTGTGAATATGGCATCATAGAAGTCAAGAGCAAAACACATAGATTTAAAGAAAAGGGTAATTGCCAATAGAACCAGATACTCCTGGAGTATCTAGAAGGTTAGGGACTAAGACACTGTTATTGAATTTAATATCATGTAGGTCCATGGGATCCTAGGCAAAAGTATTCTCTCTGCAAAGACAGGGATGGGAGTCAGGACAGTAAATGAATAGAAGTTAGAGATGTATAAAAGTTACAAGTTAACAATTCTTTAGAGATTAGCTGTGAGGTGGAAAGAGATAAAAAAAAGATGTCTGCAAAGGAAAGATGACACTTAAGAGACAACATATTGTGTAAAAATAAGTACTGTTCATTTGCTTGTTGAAGACAGGAAAAACTTCAGTGTTTCAGTCATTACTGGAAAAAGTGGGGAAAAGCGGAAGACACAGGAAAGAGCAAAGTCATAAGTCAAGAGGAGATTGGTCTTACACACAATAAAGGGCCTCTTCCTACTAAGGTCTGGGGAAAAACCAGAATGGAGATGTAAGACAGGTAGCACAAGGTGAGAGATTCATCACCAGAATCACCTTTCCTTCTTTGTGAAGTGAGAAACAAGGTCATTTGTTGAGAGCAAATGGAGGAGGAGGTAAAAAAGAAGAAGAAGAAGTCAAAATGGTTTAAAACATTAGGGTAGAGAATAAGGAGATCAGGAAAATGTGGTAGAATGGATTGTGAGTACAGGGCTTTAACTTGGCATTGAGATCCCAGACATATGGAGGAACTATCTGCCTACTGAGTGGTTTTCTTACAAGCATGTGCAGCTGCCAGGGTACTTGTCAGTGGACCTGGTGTTGGTGTAGCCTATTCCCCAAAGGACTTCCTCCAAAGTCTGTTCTAATAAGAGGTGATTATGTAAGTCCACATGGAGCATACTTTTCCCATCTGTTTATCATTACCTACTAGAAGTGGAACTAATGCTAACTGCAGTATCTACATTTCCCTGAATTTAAACCTTTGTTTCTAGAGTCCCCAACTAGAGTGTTAGAAAACCCTCTTCCATGGTATTAAGTGGACATTAACATTTTTATAAGAATGTGTAATCACAAAGTCTATAATTTCTAGTCTAGTGTGTGTTTTGAATGTGCTTTTCATATGTGCTACTTGTTAAAACTGGAGCTGAAGGATTATCTTACTCATCTGATGTATACAATCTTTCATGTGACCTAGTGGGAAAGACAAATTTTTTTGCAGTTAATCAGTCAAATAAGAACTTTTTTTTTTTCTCAGAGAAAGCCTGACTTCAACTTTTTTGAGTTCAAACACACTTATTAATAAATTACTTAATGGCGAGCATCTCTCTTCTGAGTTCTAATTCAAATACAGATTTACAGGTAGAAAAGGCACAGAGCATTGCCAGGAGTTTGTCACCTGGATGAAGCTGGGCCCTACATTCATGCTTTGCTTTCTCAGGACTTCTCTTTGAGGCAAGACATTTCCTTCTGGCCCCTTGTTTGATGCCTCAGAAGTTTTTACCTCCCCAGGTAACAAACCACAGTGAGAGTCACTATGGATAGGAAATAGATTTTCACTAAATGCAAACAGGAAAATTGTGAAGACTGAGGTGGGAATAAAAGAATCGCAGTGCAAAAGAATTTTTATAAAGATAAATTTTAGGAAAGAAGATACATAAATCTTAAAACTGATTTCTCTAAAGTATACACTCCCACACAGCTCCAGACAGTTCTTTAAATACACACACACACACACACACACACACACACACACACACACACACATTTGAGAGAGAGAGAGGGTGCATGCACCCATAAGCAAGAAGAGGGGCAGAGGAGGATGGAGAGAGAAAATTCTCAGTCTCCCCATTATGACTGAGTCTGACATGAGGCTCAATTTCACGACCCTGAAATTATGACCAGAGCCAAAATTAAGAGTCAGATGCTTAACCAACTGAGCCACCCAGGTGCCCCTGGATAGTTCTTGTGTGTCTTCAAGTAAGTGCACACTCCAGGTAGAAGAGAGCTACTACATACGACCCTTTGCAGAAGAGCTATCCGATTTTCAACACTCATTTAAGCAGTTCAGTTTATGGGTGACCTGCAAAATCTGAAAATGTCAGTACTGGGCAGTTCCACATCTGAAGTCTCAACGATCCATATGTAGGTAAGAAAACTGAGTCTCAGAGAGTTGAAATAATGTGACCCTGATTGTCAAAATAGTTTTTTTATACAATTTTGAAATAAGGTTCAAAGTCTACAGAAAGTTTTAAAAATACCCATGAATAAATCTATATTCTTTCATCAGCTAACCCCGCTATTCCAGAACATAATTAAACCCTTTCACTGTTCTAGGAATTACTAAGCATACAGTGATAATTCAGGCATATATTCTGTTCTTAAGGAGCTATAAAAGGATAAGAATATGTGCACAAAAAAGTATAAATCAAGGAAATACATAAAATTGGAAATGTGAGTGCAAGAAACAATGTACTGACAGTTTGAAGAGGCTTAAAGCAGTCTGGCTTTCCTCTAATGGGTAGAGCACCAAGCCATGAATTGATTTCCAGAGCCACTACATTGCTAATTAAACATGTACCAGGAGATTCCTTTCCAATATTACTGAAGCTCTACCACTTGCAACCAAAGTCTTTGAAGAGCAAAGACTGAGCCAGGTTCTGCATTACCAGGCACTGACCAACTGAGGACTGGGGATCCAAAAGCTGAACTCCACCTTTCTTCTCAGGAGGCATTATGGCTACACATTTCTATATAGACCACCTTTCAATGATCAGCAATGGAAGGTGAACAGGCTGCTCTAATGGAAGAAAATGGAAGAAGAATTGCCTTTGAAGAATGAGAAAAGGTAAATAATCTATAAAACACATCTTTATATTCCTCCAAAAACAACTTCTGGGGAGTCTACAGTTTAATACCTACAAAGAGTACAGAACACAATGCCACCAAAGAGTCTGACATTCTCAACAATAAAAAATTGACATCTCATTCTCCAAACTCCCCAACATGTTCTCACTGCCTCTCTTTTTTAAAAATTTTATTCTATTTTATTTTTTTCAGTGTTCCAAAATTTATTGTTTATGCACCACATCCAGTGTTCCATGCAATCTGTCCCTCCATAATATCCACCACCAGACTCACCCAACACCCCACCCCCTCCCCTCTAAAACCATATGTTTGTTTCTCAGAGTCCACAGTCTCTCAAGGTTTGTCTCCCCCTCCGATTTCCCCCAACTCACTTCTCCTCTCCATCTCCCAATGTCTTCTGTGTTATTCCTTAGGCTCCACAAGTAAGTGAAACCATATGATAATGGACTCTCTCTGCTTGACTATTTCACTCAGCATAATCTCTTCCAGTCCTGTCCATCTTGATACAAAAGTTGGGTATTCATCCCTTCGATGGAAGCATTTTGACCATGACTTTTGTCTCACCAAATTAGGGTTTATACTTTCATTGTTTGCCCCCACCTTTCTAGACTGTAAGCACCTGAAGGAAAGAGTGTGTGTCTACTTCACTTTTGATCTTTCTGTAACAGGAGCAGAGAGTAAACATTCATTTGACCGAAAATGCACAACCAAGAAATCAGTTGGTGCCATGCATATAATCCAAAATTAAGGATTTCTTCTACAGATCCCAAATCACCCTAGAGACAAAGACTAAAGCATCCTACAGATATTTTTTCCATTAACTTTCTTAATCTATGCCAATATGAACTCAATGTAAACTGTAATGTCTTTTTTGACAGCTATTTCCCCTTAGCTGGTTGCTCTGTGACATCGCATGCCTGCCAGGTTAACTGTCATCCATCAATGGCTTCTGAACAATCCTGGTTTCAGTGACAGCCTCAGGGTCAATCCCCAGAGATGTGGCTCCCAAGTAAATCAAGAACAATTTTTCATCTGTGTGCGTGTGTGTGTGTGTGTGTGTGTGTCTGTGTGTCTGTGTGTTAGAATGTTGGCTTAGATTAAACCCACAGCACACTTTTGAGGTAAGCTGGCCTCTCTGAGGAATTCTGGCTTACAACAGAAGAGCTGGCACTCTCTTTTCTACAACCTCACAACCAGGTCTCACTCTGCTGCTAACCCCTAACTTGATTTTTTTGTCTGTAATTCAATGAGAGTTTTTGCTTCCAAATCACTTTCAAATCCTCCAGCTGTGCTTTCTCCTGGTGCACGATAGGTACATTGCCTTCCAATTGAATTATCACCCTATTTATCTATTTTTCTATATTAAAGTCTGGTTAGCTGTTCTCTTCCAATGCCCTGGGGTCTGGCCCCTTCCTTAGCAAAGCCTAGCATTAGTTTCTCAGTAATAGCACTAGGTAGACTCATTAAGTTTCAATATTAAACAAGCTGTGGGAAACTTTGAGTTTCTTCCACAAAAGAGAAATGAAATCTTGATATACTTATATATATGTGGTGTTTTCAACCCCATCCCAAACTTTTTGTTACATTTTAATGCACATTAATATATGCAGAATAAGCTCTCAAAAGAAAAAACTGCAGCTTAGTGAATGTTAAGAATGACAAAACCCAAGACTAATTGAGCCCCATAAGGGACTTGCAGATAATTTTAAATGATAAATTCTCTGCCTCTTCTCCTTATTATTTGAGCAAAAACTGGTGTACGTGAAGGGAAAAAAGACACTGAGCCTGAGATAAAGCATTTCCAAAGTTATCTGTGTATGAAGCCCCCCTACAGTTGCATTGCTCACTTTTGCTCCTCACGGGACTAGCCAAAGATTCCCCTGGATATGCACATCACTGTCTCCAAATATCAGAGATGCACTCCCAGACTCCCCCAAGAAAAAACACAAATTCCCATGGCTTGGAAGGCAATGTTCCAGGGTTCCTCCATCTTTGGGTCTGATACCAACCGTACATGGATAGCCAAGCTGGGTGGTATTAAGAGCCTGTGGCTTCCTGGGGTATTGTAGGGCTCTGTGCCCATCCCTTCAGCCTCCTCCAGAGTTATATTGCCAGCTCAGTCTCTGGATGGTCCAAAATTCACAGAAGAAGGGAAGTAAGGAGATAGCCAAGTAATTATAACAGAAGATGTTGAAGGGGAATTATTTTATACTAAATTACTATATTCTTGTAAATTAATAGGATTATTTCTGGGGGAAAAGGGGAGAAAATTATGTTTACCCAAGTGGAAAGTTTTATTTTCACTCATAAGCTGAGGCTTCATATCCCATTAAGCAGCAAAGGAAAATAACTCTTTTAGTCTATTCTTCTTCCTGTCAGTTTTGATTTGAATGAAAGAAAAAAAAATTAACCAGGGCTACAGGTCAAAGGATTCTATCTTTCAAAAGCAGAACACCAGTATGGATGTTTTAAGTCAGTCAGCCAACAGGGAAATAAACGTAGATTCTATAGGAACCAGTTCACACTACAGGGACTTAAGAGAGGACTCAAGATCCTCTCTCCGTCTAGCTGCTAAGGCTCTGACCCTGCCTGGGATGCACATTGTCTCTGCTCATTCTTTCCTGGTAAAGACAGTGAGGTGATTTAATTCCCATCAGGAGCTGCTACGCAGGAAGAACTGTCTTCACATAGAAGGCAGGCAGGCTAAGTGGTAAGGAGGGAAGTTTTCCAGAGTGTGACGGAGTCACACATCTGTCCCAGGGGATGAGCTGGTTCTAACTTCAACCATATACCTACATCCGTTACAGAAAACACGAGAAGGTGGAGTTGAGAGGAAAGAGCCTCAATGCCCTGGGAAATTTAGAAACAGCAGCAGCAGCAATAGGAGCAGGCAGAATTTAAAAAAATCACTGAAATGACAGGCTTCAGGCAGCCTGTCTCAATAGGATTTCACTATAAATGTGAATTGCTTCAGAATTCACCATCTCCTTCCCACCTGGTTCAGAGGAAACACTACCAGGGTGTATGCTGGTAGCATTTTCTTTCCCCGTGGGCCCTTAAGAATGGAAAGCTAGTAAAATATTTCAATAGCTATGGTCCACAGAATATGCACTCCCCAAATGATTATTACACTGTTGGCTTTAATTCAATTCCTTAGAGGTTCCTGATCAATATCTTGGTGAAAAAAGTTACAACTCAGAGAGAAGAAAGCTCTCTAAGTAATTCCACCAACATTCTTTCTCTGATGGTAGTGTTAGTCCATAATGACAGTATTTTTGGTTAAATTCTGTGATCTTTTCCCTTAGGGTGTTACCCAGCTGAGTATATTAAACACCTTCCCAGAGGCGCAGTAACTCCTTCTCTTCAACCCTCTTATCTTTCCTCAAGGGCTGTTCCCTCCCAGTCTTTGATACGTTGTTCTCCTTGTTACTACCTATCTTGTCAGGCATTTCCTCTGTGGTTTTAGACATTTCATGCATCATTGCTCCCAATGTCTTTTTCTCACACTTTTTGCTTCCTCTGCCTTGAATCTCTTCTTGGTGAAGTATTTCATGACATTCATTTTTCATACAAATTTGCAATTTACTTCCATTTGCTTCCTGATCATATCACATTTCACACTCCTTAAGATGCTGAGTGGAGATCTTCTTCCAGAAGGGTCTCCCATGAAAAGAAGGAAAGGTAGAAAAATAATGTGCCATCATCCTAAAACCAGTTTATATACCAAATGGCTCTAGAAGATGTTATACTGACCACAAGAAAAGGTGCAGTTTTGGGTCAATGACCCAAACTGTATAGATACAGTTACTCTGCAAGGGCGAGAGAGCTTGTCTTTCTCTGACATGATTAGTATTGCAGTCCTTGGTAATCAATCTTAAAATCCGTACCACCAAGCAAGAGTTAAACCATCTTTTTAAAAAATGGTCTTCAAGGTTAGCAGATGTTGAGATAAAAATAAATTATAACTCAAAGATAGGTGAAAATCAAGAGATCCTTAACACAGAAGAAGGCGATGTTTTTTTTTTAACTGAGCTTCAAAGCCATATGGAGAGCTGATGAGGTGGAGAAATGTAAGCAGGATTTTTTTCCAGATGGTGGGCACTTGAGTTGAGGAGCTGAATTTTGTAGAGGCCAAGGACCCAGGGAAAAAGGATTTTGAGACTGTATCAAACTGTTTCTCAAGGTTGAAGGAAATAAAGTATTCAGTTGAGAACAAGGGTCTAAAGAAATGGAAGGTCTAGGTAAAGGAGGTGACATGTGGAGCCAGCTGGTCATTTCCAAAAAAAATCTCAGCATGTGTCAAGCTAAAAAGATATGAGAGAAACTCACTAATGCAACAACAAAACTTCATGTGTTCCTCTGGAAGGAGGAAAGGGTGATCTACATATAGATAACAAACGTAGTTGAGAAAAGATAATCAAACTTTCTCAAAATATTGTCCCTACAGTGGTCACATTAGAATCATCTATCTTTCTTTAGTTCAAAATTCCAGGCCTCAATCCATTTCCTACTGAGAAGGAACTCTTTAGTTGGGGCAGAATTTTTAAAAATTCACCAGGTGATTCTTATAGCCCTAAAGCTGAAAAGATTACTGATAACAAATTTGCTACAGATAGAACCAAGTGCCAAAAAAAAAAAAAAAGACAATACACAAGGGAATATACCTGGTGCCCCCCCTAAACTTGCAACTGATTTCAAAAGACACTAAAATATATTTAACAATTGCAGCAAAAGTTACATGTGAAAAATAATTACTTGAATAGATATTCTCATATAAAGGAATTACAATGTCTTTCATTAATCAGACATCATATGATGAGGATTTCTGTATAATTTCATTTTCTATTTACTTAATGGTTAACTAAAAAATACTGTGCGATATTAAGGCTTTGTTTGTTTAAATTCTATATCCCTCTTAGAGCAGAGTAATTATGTCTGGGTCAGTAGGGACCTTTCAGATTTTTATGTTAACCACTAGGGACAAAGTATTTTAACATCTTATGTAGATATGGAAAAAAATACAAGATTGGAATATTTATATATTTACTCTAGCATAAGTCTGAAAACTACCTTTTAAAGGTATGCTATTTTTGGTGTTTTGTTTGTTATTATTTTTAGCTTTTACTTTTCTTGTCTCTTAGAAGGTTAAATAAAAGGGAGCATTTAAACCCTAAAAATATTGTTATGAAAGAGTCTCAAAGAAGCCTGTATATTGTGGATATTGTTTTTCTAGGAAGTATCTTTTTGTCAAGATATCCCCCAAAGTAAGTCTATTACTACACTGAGATGTTGCTCACAAAGGCCATTCCAAGTCAAAGGGTAATGGTTGAAAAATTCTTTTCACTGATTCATTGTAAAATGGAAAATGTAAAAATACTTCCTTTTCATGAAGACAAATTGCATTTTTAAATTCTCCTAATGAACCAGCATTCATCAATGCTTGCTCATTTGTCTTTGCAGGGGGAGTTCTGGGGCACAGATAAGAAGATTAATGTCTCTGAACTTTTCAACACATTGAGTTCAGTCATGGTCCTCCCCTGGTGAACGGAATTAAGTCAATATCATTACTAACGTTCCCAGTAACATTTTTAGATTTACATTATGTTTCTATCTTTTTTTTTTTTAGACTCGGAGATTCCACACAGATACAAAAGTTTATGTTTCTAATTTACCAAGAATATGGCTTCAATTTCTTTTCATCTTGGTGAAAATAAAATTGTGGCTGAAAGGTACGGGCCAGTAGTATGAAAGTTAATAGTGCTTGAGGGTTTTAAGGAACGAGGGATAAGACAGGCCCTTTGTTCCCTTAAAAATCATTCATTTATCAAACATTTATTAAGCATTTACTCTATGGTAGGCATTGAAGAAGGCTCTGGAGAAGCAAAGATAAATGATAGACCAATATTTCTCCAAGGACTCAAAATTGTTGGAGGACGCAGGCAGGAAAACAGATCCATGCTATATGTGGAAGACACAGCATTACTCAATGGAAGGAGAAATATTTTATGAAAATATCAGAAAGGTACTCAAGGAAGAGAACTGTTTGACAGGAAAAGGCAAATAAAGTTTAGATATGCCATTCTACCCCAAAATTTATACCTGCAAGGAACCTATAAATGTGACCTTATTTAAAAACAGGGTGTTTGCAGATGTAATGAAGTTAAGAGGAACTCATTTTGCATTTGGGTAGGACCTAATGTAAAAATGATGTCCTTATAAAAGGAGAAAAAAGGTAGACACAGAGAGAAAATGCTAGCTATTGATGGAGGCAAATACTGAAGTGACGAATCCATCTAGGATCCTCCCTTGGAGTTTTCAGGGAGAACACGATTCTAATGACACTTTAATTTTGGATTTCTAGCCCCCAAAACTAAGAGACAATAACATGTATTTTTTAAGCCAGTTTGTTTTGTTATGGCAGCCTTTGGAAACTAATACTGGTATATGTACATATACGTATAATGTTACATATACATATAATGTAACAATGAGGGAAAGAATGGTTCCATACAAGCATGCTATATTTGGTAAAATGAGTTTTTCAGGAAGTTGGAAATATAGAAACAAGTGGAAAGCATCATCAGGTAATATGGCTGGAAAGGTAAACTTGATACAGATTCACCTGGTGTACCCAATATGGAGTGCTTTTAAGTTATTAAATATTTTAGGTCTTATTTAATACCCAGAAAAGTAGTGTTCACTTTATATTGGAAGCAAAAGGAAGCTCTGGGGTAGTTTACAGAGGGACAGAAAAAATCAAAATTGGGTTTTTTTTGTTTTTTTTTGTTTTGTTTTGTTTTTGTTTTGTTTTGCTTTCAGAAAATCTACTCTGAATGTCCTATATACAAAGGTATGTGCAGAGGAATGGGTGGAAGGATTATAAGTACACAGATAAGATAAGAGGATGTTATTATGGTTCAAATAAAAGACTAAAGTAGATGGTTAGGGAGTATCATTTCCAATAATGATGGACTAACTTATATCAGTCTAAGCCTCGGACCACAAACTCTCATCAAGATAAAAAAGAAAATAATGTTGAAGTCATTGGAGAACAAGCAAAAGCAGGGAGAAATTGGAGGGGGTGTGACCCTTAAAGCAATGAAACCAATTAGGTGAGATCCACATTAAACCAGTTCTTCCCTGGTGGGGATTCTTCTGTTCACAGTACATGGTGGATAGACCTCAAGTGAAAAGTCATAGTCTCATCTGGTAAGGCATAAGGGAAGAGCTCAGAGCTGCCAAAGAGATGCGATTAAGGAGAGAAACCCAAAATAAGGATACAAAAACAGGAGAAGACCCAAATTCTGCATATAAATACCACTCAAATCTTGATCTTCTGATCTGGATATGCAAAAGGCAAGAGTAGAAACCAAGTTTCAAAGTGGAAGAACTGGAAGGGTTGGAAGCCTGAGGAGTTGAACAGAGATTTTCAACAGCTGCTCAGTGTTAGAAAGGATAACTTCAGGGTTCAAGTCCTGCCACGTTAAAGGGGAATGGCAAACAACTCAGACTTACTTTAAAAAATCTTAGAAGGGCAATGTCATAAAAGAAAGAACATGTTCAGGACTCAGGAAGGGCCTTACCCTAGGATCATAGACAACATTGAAATAACAGAGACCATATTTATGCTTTCCCAGTGTCAAGATGACCTACCCATAATTTAATTGCCTGAGAAATACCATTTAGAAGCTAACAGAATCCAGAATATCTACAGTTCATAGTATCTATATAATCAAGATTACTATTTAAACCAAGCATCAGGAAAATGTAACCTATGTTCAAGAGAAAAAAAAAACTGTACATAAAATTGGAGATTCAAAAGGAAAGAAAAGAGAAAATGGGGCAGAAAAAATATTTGGAGAGAATACTGGCTGAAATTTTCCCACATTTGATTAAAGACATCAACCAAGAGATCCTAGATGCTCAGCAAACTACAAGCAAAAAATATGATAAAAACCACACCTAAGTATGTTATACTCAAACTCCTTAAAAAAATTAAGAACAACAAAAAATCATAAAAGCAACCAAAGAACGAGCATAAGAATGATGGCTTGCTTCTCATCAGAAACAACAGAAAAAAAAAATCTGATGGAACAAAATCTTTAAAATATTGAATAAATAACACATCCTAGAATTCTATACCCAATAAAAATATTCTTCAAAAATCATTTTAAAATAAAGATGTTTTCAGATGAAGGAAAACTGAAAGAATTTGTAGCTGAAAGAATCTCACTAGAAATGCAGAAGAAAGGTTTGTGGGTTGAAAGGAAATGATACTAGATAGAAAATTATATCTAAACGAAGAAACAAGAGCACTAGAAATAGTAAAACAGGTAGATTTTTTTCATAAATTCTTTTTACAGTAGTTAAATATTTAATGAAAATTAGTAATATTTCTGTGTACTGGGGTTTAAGTACATGTATATGTAAAAATACAGGACCAAATTAGCACTAGAAAAGAAAGGGATTCATTGATTCTATGAGGGATACATAGACTTATATTTTAAGATTTTATTTATTTATTTGAGAGAGAGAGAGTGAGAGCATGAGTAGGGGGAAAGGCAGAAGGAGAGGGAGAAGCAGGTTCCCCACTGAAGAGGGATCCCAACATGGAGCAAGACTCCAGGACCCTGGGATCATGACTTGAGCCGAAGGCAGATACCTAACTGAATGAGCCACCCAGGCACCCTGACACTGATTTATATTTTTATAAAATTCTTAGATTAAGGTGAAGTACTACTAAGTTAAAGATGTATATTATAATAACTTGAGCAATTACTAAAAATGAATACAAAATTAAAGCAAAAATCCAATAGAGAAGGTAGAATATTAGAAAATGTTTTCTGATCAACCTAAAGTAGACAGAAAGGAGGAAAAAAGGAAAGGGAGCAAAGAGTTTGTTGATAACTTGATAAGTTGATAAATTTAAATCCAACCATATCAATAAATACACTCCCTCAATTAAGAACATTTCTTATCAAGGGGAGCCTGGGTGGCCCAGTGAGTTAAGCATCTGCTGTTGGCTCAGGTCATGATCTCAGGGTCCTGGGATTGAGCCCCAGATCAGGCTCCCTGCTCAGTGGGGAGTCTGCTTCTCCCTCTCTCTCTCTGCTACTCCCCACCACCCCTATCTGTTTCAAATATATAAATAAAATCTTAAAAAAATTTCTTATATAGTCAAACTAGATAAAAAATTCCTAATCAGCTACAACTAAATTTATTAAATATAAAGATATCTATCGGTAGACGTAAAAGGGTAAAAACCATAAAGTTCAACCATCAAACTTAAGGAAGTGGAGAGGCTCTAAGAACATAAGACTTTAAGACAAGAAGTAGCATTTGAAGTAAAGAGAGGCATTTTATAAGCATAGAAGGGTAATTTTGCCAAGACAACATCAGAATACCGAATAAATACACATCTAATGGTGAATCTTCAAAATATATAAAGAAAAAATGGAAAGGAAAAAAAAAATTCTTAAAAGAGAAATGGACTTAGTTGTAGATTTCAACACTCCTTTGTCAGTAATTGATAGACAGGTTGACAAAAGAAGTTCAATAAGAATGAAGAATATTTGAATAGCAATAGAAGTTATCTCGATTTAATTAATATTTATGCAACACTGTTTGACAACTTTAAATACATTCTGTTAAAGTCGATATGGGTAGTGCATCAAGAAAGATCATATGTCAGGCTATAAAACAGTCTCATTACTTTTAAAGCATTGAAATCACTCAGAGTATATTCTCTGACAACAACAGGATTAAATTACAATAACAACAATAACCACCACTGATTTTACAGATCTAAAAATAATTAAAAAGTGAATATTATGAACAGCTTTCTACCAATAAAATCAATAATCTGAAATAGGAAAATTCCTCCAAAACACAATTTACCAATTTGCCCACAGGTAGAAATAGAAGATATGAGTAGCCTGTATCTTTTGAAAGAAAGCAAATTTGTAGTTTAAACCTTTCCCAAAAAGAAAACCAACTCCAGGTTTGGATGGCCTCACTAGTAAGATCAGTCACCATTTAAACTGCAAATGCTACCAAGTTTATACAAAACTCTTTCATAAAACAGAGGTGGAGAGAACACTTGCCAACTCACTTTATGAAGTCAACCTAACCCTGTTAACAAAACTTGACTAGGTCCAGACAAGAGAAGAAAATGACAGGTAAAACAACCATTAAAAGATAGATATTCAAGGTAATTTGAATTAGATATTTGATATTAAAGAATCGGTCATATTTTTAAGTGTGAAATAGTATTTGACTCTATCTTAAAATAGTTCTTACCTTTTTGAAATAGGTACTGAAGTACTCCCAGATAAAGTAGCATTAAGTTGATCATACAAAACTGATCTCTATCTTGGTCAGAAAAGCTCAAATCTCAGCAATTTCACAATTCAACCTAACATGATGTCTGGAATTTTCTTCATTATAATGCAATGGGGAAGGTGGAATAAGTGTATGAGGGTAGATAAAACTAGAACACTGTGATGATGAGTGCTAAATATGGACACACCACCTACCCCAAGACCATTCTCATTACATAAATACTGCTGTTTGTTCTGCTTATCCTGTCACCAGCATTATTCCTGCTAAGGTCACATTTGAGATCCAGGGGAGAAAAGGGGGAGGGGGTTTCAGCACATGTACAGGAGCAATCAGTTCCCACAGACTGGATGTCGTGAGACTGTAAGGTCAGCATGTGCCTACTGTGAATGCCCTGGTGATAGCATTTTTCATAAGATAGCCCATCTTTTTCATAACTTGTAAGAGTCATTTCAATTCGGCTATTCTCTCTCATGCATTCCATTTGGAAATTCTTAAGCAAAACGAAGTCTCTGTATAAATCACTGCACATTAGTAAATTGTTCTGAATTATCCTTGAATTAGTCAATTTTTGAAGAATGTTACACACGTTATCTTTCTTGTAAATTTCAAAAGGCATCACAAAGTGTAATCTAGTCATTGATGTATGGACTTGAATCTTTCAAAGGAAGGGTTTGGATTCACTCTGTGTCTGTGAGTTGCTCAATCTGGCATTTAAGTAGGAAATATTGTCTAATGTGTAGGAACTCAGTTCCTCATTCTCCTCTTCCTAGGACAGAGGTTCATCATCAGAATATCTGGGAAGTACGCTCTACTCCCAATTTCAAAACTTACACACACACAAAAACACATGCGCACACACACACACACACACACACACACACACACACAAAATCTGAGAGAGCTTCCTCCACCATTTCCCATGCTGAGTGAGAAACACGTTGCTCTGTATGTACTTTTTATGTGTCGGAGGACTCCACAGTACCCAAGCTGTGTGGCTTTTCTATCAGTCTGCATCCAATCAGGAAATAGAAACCACATGATAATTTTAAAAAGGGGAAGCCTGATTTAAGAATTTATTAAGCTATGATCAAAGGATCAGTAAAAATGTAAAAAGGACACAGGTACTCTTGGGCTGATGGTGAGAGTGCAAAGCAAGAACTGGAAGGGGATGCCTCTCCAACATTGGGTCCAGACCTCATGGATGAAGGTATAGTTTCATGAGTTGGAGACTATAGGATGTTGGACAAGTTCACTGGCTGGCCTAGTCTAATGCTTATCCACAGTTGCTGAACAGGTAGGAAAAACCCTCCAACTGAAGTGAGCCAAGACTGGTGAGTGAACAGGCCAGGGGATTTAGGGCTTGCATGACTGCAGGTTTGGAGTACCTGGTGTTCATGTCTGGAGAACTACATGAAAGTGGTCCTGGGCCTGGGCTATGGCTGTGAGGTATCTGAGGTACTATGCTCTGGGGATGCTGCCCGGGTAGAGCACCACTGAATGTCCCAGAACACTCACACCACAGACCAGTCATGCAGCAGGAACACACAGAAGAAAACACAACAACCAAAACCATGAATAGAAGTCCTCTTCTCGTGCAATGTACCTCAGTGCTCTCTCCTGACAGAGCTTCACACTCTGTGCTCATTGTTAGGAAGAAATGTTTAATCTGGCATGCAGAAAGTGAATCTGGAGCAGAGAGGGAATAAGTCCAGTTCTGACGAGTTGCTCTCTGGGTTTTCTATGTAGGCATAGTCTCCCAAAAGTAAGCCAAGATCTAACAGTGATTTCCATGCCATTCTGAGTTCTATGAAAATGGCTTAACACCCAAGTATCACCAGACCCTTCACGTAGTGGTTAAGAGTCTCACAGAGCTCTGAAGCTGGGTTTTCTTGGGCGAAACCCTGGTTTGTCTGCTCTCCAGCTGTGTGAATTTAGGACAATTATTCATCCTGTTCCTTTAAAGGTGGGAATAACATCCCCCACTCCTTGGAATTGTTGGAAAGATTAAATGACAATATATGTCAGCACTTACAAGAGTCCTAGCTCATAGTCAGAGCTTAACAAATATTAGCTTTTAATAGTATTATTGACTAAGTTCCTATGACATAGAACCTTCACCTCTCTGGAAAGAGTTAATAAGAGTCACCTTTCTGGAAAGAGTTAACAAGAGTCTGGGAGCCAGTCCTTCAATTATATTTGTTCACAGACTCGGGAATTTCTTTAATCAACCCATATTGGCTTTATCATGCCTCCTCTTCCAGCTCACAGAAATCACATTGACATTGCTCTGTGCTTCAGCCCCATAAGTTACCAAGAATTCATTACATTCACTCAAAATTCCCACACTGCATCTAACTTTACATTGACTCTTTCTTATGTGTGTTTCCTCTTTCTTCCCTTGCCTCCACTGTACAACCTGAGATATTTTTTTCAACCACTTATTCTTCAGTTTATATGCTGATACATTAAAGCATACTCTATAAACAGAAAGGCAACTTGTTTAGGGGTCAAAAAAATGATGCTCAATTTTGAAATTCTAAATTTGAATGTCCTCATTTTCTGAGAACGTTTCCTACTTCATTTATTTAAAATCTAATTTATGCAATGAGATTGCCAGGAACATATGCCAGTTAGTCTTAAATGCTAAAATGAGAATCACTAGGTTTCCCACTATGACCTTTGGGTACAGCTCTAGTCTTCCAGTTTTGAAATATTCACTTCTCTTGGAGGTGGGTGGGTGGTGATAAAATTAACACTGAGACACTTCTACTTTCTAATTCCTTTTCCACTTCTGTTCATTATCCTGAGTTTGATACATAATCTTTTACTTCATCACTTTTCAAAATGATTAATGTTAGGTTAGATCAAAGATCTTCTGTTTTCAAGTCCAAGGAAGACCAAGAGTGATCCTAAGCCAGACTTCTGACATATTCTAGGCCCACTCAGCATAAAGAAATAAATTGGACCTTGGATCATATTGTCAGCTCCATATGCATACCCCAGTCATGGATACGACATCAATCAATATATTATAGTTATTTTAATACTTCTATCTTTCTTGCTATACTGAATATACCTCCACAGAGAGACACTGTCTTATTAATGCCATAACCCAAGCAACTAGGATATTTTTAGCACATAGTATATATCAAATACATGTGGTACATAAATGAATGACCAAAATTTGCCGAGTTGAAGCTTCACTTGCTTGTTTTTCCTAAATCCTTTTCAGGAAACACAGTCCATCTAGATATGTTGTATAGACATGGGATCTTTTCCAATCACCAGCATACAATAAAAAATTTCCACCAAAGCTGAATGGCTCACAGAATTTATTTCTGTGTCAACTGTTACAACACTGGGAAACCCAAACTTCACCTTAGGGTGACTAAATAATTGTGTATCTTTTCTGAGGATACCTAATGATACAAATACCCCAAATCAAGAATGAGAGTCTCCATATTACTCAACAACTTTCTTCATCTCACAAATCTGCTTGCATGAAAGGCAAGTGCAGGTCAGTGAACAAAGTTTCAAGTAAAGGATCAGGAGGACCTCAGGAGAATTCAGATATAAGAGTTTGAAGATGTTAATCCTACTTGCATTAGAGCAAACCCAGCTACAAAGAAAAACAAAGAAACATCAAAGGATGAATAGGAAATGCAAATACTCACATGTGGTAAATCAATCACAACCTGTGGTACAAAGCCTCAAATACAGCGTATCAGCAGATGCTGACCAACTTTCCAAGCAGAGCCAGAAGAAAGAAAATGAATGACTTTACCTGGAGAGATAGAAAGAGCACATTAACTGGATAAATCAATGCAAAACATAGGTGGGCTTCATGGAGAATCAAAGAAAGTGACAATTCTGACTTCTCTATGGCAGTCAGATGGATGTTTCTACATTTTATAGGTTGTCACCGGACACTGTGTGACAGCAAACCACAAGGATGACAACGGAGTTAAGAGGAGTTCAGAATAAAAATTCAATAGTCACACTGTAGAATTTTCTAGAAAGGTGACTCAGATTTGTTGAATACATTCAGATGTGATGCACTGCTCCAAAAATCAAGATAAATCATGTAACATTCCCATCATGAGAGAGCACAATGTTTAATGAAGATAAAAATATATTTGTAGATAGCTAAATTATTGTACAATGTTTTAGGTTCTATAATGAAAGGGACACTTCCATGAGAATGTAGAAGTATGGCATAGTAAATATATATGGTATAGTAGTAGATTAGGATGTGAAAACAGTGTAGACTACCTTCATTTTAGGCAACTCAGGCTACTATAACAAATACCATTGACTGAGTTAGCTTAAACAAGACATTTATTTCTCATTGTTCTGAAGTCTGGGAAGTCCAAAGTTAGGGGGCCAGCCGTTTGGTTCTGATAAGGACCATCTTCCTGGTTTATAGATAGCCGCCTTCCTGCTGTCTCCTCAACATGATGGATACAGAGAAGAAGCAAGCTATCTCATATTTCTGTCTTTATAATCCCATCATGAGGGCTCCATTATCACAACCTAATTACTCTCCAAAGGCCCCATATCCAAATACCATCACATCAGGGAACAGAGGTTCAACATAGGAATTGGGGATGGGGCACAAACATTCAGTCCCAGCAACCCTCATCTCATCAGTGGACTAACAAAAAAAGCCTTCCATTTGGTCTGGCCTCTCTCCAAGGCATTTCCCATAAAGCAACTAGACTGATCATTATAAAATGCTGATCTGAATATGACCTGACCCTGCTTCAAACTCTTCAATTGTTTCCCATTCTACTTAAAATACAGGAGATCACCCTTTGCATGGTTTATAAAACCCGCAAGATCTAGCTTTGGTTTATGTCAAGTTCATCTTGCTTCATTCTCCTTGCTCTCAATTCCATTTATGGGCATGTATTAGCTTGCCAGCACTGCCACAACAAAATACCATAGACTGGCAGGCTTAAATAAAAGATACTTAGTTCATCATAGTTCTGACCGGAAGTCCAAGGTCAAAGTGTTAGCGGTTTGATTTCTCCTGAGGCCTCTCTCCTTGGCTTGCACAGTGCAGACTGTACCCAGGTAAAGGTGTTCATCTGTACATGTATTATCCCTGATGTATCTTTCTCAGTCCAAATCTTCTCTTTATGCATAGACATCAAACAGTCTGGATTAGGGCCTAACCTAACATCTCACTTCGACTTAATTATCTCCAAATATAGTCACATTCTGAGGTCCTGGGCATTAGGGTTTCAACATTGGAATTTGGGACCAAGGGCAGGAGAGGCAAAATTCATCTCATAACAATGCATGTCCTTTTAGATCCTATAACAAGCTATTTTTTTCCTCTAGTCTTCCCATATGCTATTATTATTTCTTGGGTGATTTGTCCTCTCATTTCAGTAGATTAACAGCTATTCATTCATAAGAGCTAAGGAAATTCCTCCCTCAATTTCGGTGTTGGAGGAGCTACTCCGTTACATAGATATTATTATAACTTATTAACAGAAATTTGCCCTCTTATAATTATGTGCTTAATTTCTCATTATGGTTCTATTAATTTTCTCTTTAAACAATGCATTCTATGAACATAAAGACAATGTCATGTATGCCTATGTTCAATTTCTTTTTGTTTCAAGAAATTATACTTTTTTTTGTTTTGTTTGCATTTGTTGTGTTCTCTATTTTTTTAAATCAATTGTCCTTGTATTTAATTGCAAATTTCTGTCCTCTCTAGCTGTTATCTTATTTCTAATTCTCTTGACTCCTTTGTCTTTGTGTTCTGAACTCTTTTTATCAAAAATATAGATTCACATTTCAGTTGTGTCTCTTCTTTGCTTGTGGTTTTTATTTTATTTATTGGTTCTGAAATGAAGTGTCTTTGGACCTCAATTTTGTTTTTACATTCACAATCTCCTTTTTCATACCATTCTACTATTTTATTACCTTATCTATAAGACATACAAAGAACTTAACAATCATATAACAAATGTTAGATACTAAAATAGAAATAAAATCTATGATTTCAGACAAGTAAAATGAAAATGAATAATAAACATCAATCAATATTAAAGGCAGAAACAAATGCAATAAAAACAAAATCAATTCCCTGAAGGCAGAACATAAGAAAATCATCAATTGTAAGAAACAGGCTAATTTTAGGGATGTTCTAATGTAAAAACATAAAATAAAGTCACAAAATCACAAAAAAGTTCAAATATAGTAGCAATCTTACAAATGTAAAAAAAAAAAATATCTATTTACCTATTTACATAGAGAAAAAAATATTTTTTCATTCAGATAAACTACTTCATGAATTAACTTTAGAAGAAAACAAACCCAAAGTTTCAATAATATATAAAAGGGCAATCTTACTAAAAAGGAAGCTAGTATAACAGTAACCATATAAGAAAGAAAATCTAAGATAAAAGCATGAATGGTTATAAAGACAAATACTATGTATTCTAAAAGTACATCCACTAAGAAGAAAGTCATTGTGAACTGCAATGGCCTATAGATGCAGAAATTATAGAACTAAAACAGAAATCAAAAAAGTATAATAACCAGAGAAATAAATTTGAATTATATCTTCTAGAAGTGAATTGCTTATGCAAATAAAATCTAGTAATAGTATAGAATTTTTAAAAAGCAATTGAAAAATCTTAATCTAATTTTAGAAAGATAACTTTTCACCTGAAACTAATGTAGTATGTCAATTATACTTCAACAACAACAAAAAAATCAATGAATAAATGGGGATGAATAGACAAAGCATCCAAATAGAGTATTCCAAATAAATGTATGCAGGTACTCTTCCCTCAAGGAAGTGGAACACAACTCCCCAATCCTTTAGTGCAGTCTGTACACAGTGACCACCTTCAAAAGAATACAGAATGGAAAGAGGAAGAAAGACTAACATATCAGAGCAGATCCCTGACAAGCATTACATCAAACATGGTGACCAAGGTCAACATCAACAGTAGTAAGTCATGTTGCCAATATGTGTCTTTGAAATTCTGTGATAAAAATGACACCCTACCTCTGTGGTCTTCCTCCCCCCAAAATCCATAATTCTAGTCTAATGATGAGGAAAAATATTAGATCAATTCCAATTGATGAATATTTATAAAATGCCTGATCAGTAATCCTCAAAACTGTCAAGATTATCAAAAACAAGGGAAGTCCAAGACATTGTCAGTGAAGAGTAGCTCAAGGAAACACGTCAACTAAATGTAATGTGGTATCCTAGATAAGATTCTGGAAATGAAAAAGGAAATTAGTCAAAACCTAATGAAATCTGAATACAATATACATTTTAGTTAATAAAAATTATCAATATTGGTTCATTAATTGTGACAAATGTACCATACTAATGTAAGACGTTAAACATAAAGGAAACTGAGCATGGGATATATAGAAACTCTCTTTACTATCTTTGCAATGTTTTGGGGGTTTTTTGCAAATTTAAAACTATTCTAAAATGAAAAGCTTATTTAGAAAATCTACAAAACACCTACAACTAAATCTTGAGAAAAGATGTACAAAAATTTTTTGGAAAAAAAAAGCACAAAATGAGATTAAACTTTCATAAAAGAAAATCTGAATAAATAGATATTCTGTGTGCGTAGTTGTGAATGTTCACCATCATTTATGTATTATTTAACCAGAAATAATTTATAAAATTAATGTAACTTCAGAGAAAAATCTCAAACAGAATTTTAAAAAACTTATTTTAAATTAAATGTGGTTTAGATTCAAGAACATCCCAAAATTTTCTGAATAAAAAAAACAATATGTTGGGGCACCTGGGTGGTTCAGTGAGTTAAAGCCTCTGCCTTCGGCTCAGGTCATGATCCCAGGGTCCTGCGATAGAGCCCCACATCGGGCTCTCTGCTCAGCAGGGAGTCTGCTTCCTCTTCTCTCTCTCTCTCTCTCTCTCTCTCTCTGCCTGCCTCTCTGCCTACTTGTGACCTCTGTCAAATAAATAAATAAAATCTTTAAGAAAAAAGGATATGTTGGTTGATGTATGACATACCAGATATCAAGAATTAGTATAGAGTTGTATTAATATAATTTTCATATGGTGATAGACAAAGAGATCGATGGGACTGAATACAGAGATAGGATTTAGACTCAAACATATATTGGAAATTCATACGTGACAAAGTTAGCACTACAAATCAAGGACAAACAAAAGTGTTCAAAACTAGAGCAGGGACCATTCATATCCATATGGAAAAGTATTAACTTAGATATCTACCTAATTCTATACACAACAATAATTTCAATGTATTTTAAGAAACAAGTTTACAAAATACATTGTAAAATTGTTAAGAAATAAATACCTTCCGGGTGCCTGGGTGGCTCAGTGGGCTAAAGCCTCTGCCTTCTGCTCAGGTCATGATCCCAAGGTCCTGGGATTGAGCCCCACATCAGGCTCTGAGCAGAGAGTGGGGCTCTCTGCTCAGCAGGGAGCCTGCTTCCTCCTCTTTCTCTCTCTCTCTCTGCCTGCCTCTCTGCCTGCTTGTGATCTCTGTCAAATAAATAAATAAAATATTTTTTAAAAAAGAAAGAAATACCTTCCATATATTAACGAATCACAAATAAAAGCCAAGCAACAGAAGTGGAGAAGATACCTGAAGTACATAAAAATAAACAGTATGAATGTCCACAATATATTTGATTTTTAAATAAGAAAACATGCTATCTAATTAACAATTGAGCTGAAATGATATGATGTCAAGGATTAATTCAAAATATCTGGACATGAAGAAGGAAATTGGTAGAGATATAGATGAAACAAGATTACTTATTATTTAAATTGGGTGACATATAAGGAGGAGAAATCATTATGTTATCCTACTTATGTGTTGTCAATTGTTGAGTCCCCAAAGATCATCCATAAACCTTTTGGTTTACCTAAATTCAGGTGGGTAAAAATCCAGCTAAATTTATCATACTTATTGTGGTAAAGGAGGACACCATGACAAAGTCATAGTAGTGACTTAGAAGAAGGATATCAAGGAAGGACATTTAAGGATTATAGAGTTTGGGTTCAAATGAGAAAGTAATTCTTTCAAGGTGAAGAACTGTTTAATTTTGAGAGAAGTTTGTGACATGATTGTGGTGGATTTTAAGAGACAATGATCTTGTAATGAGTCAAGATAAATAAACAGTTGTTTGATAAGTTGGTTGTTTATTCAGGTGAGCAATCTAATATCTTGTAGGGTGACCATTTGCCCAGATGAGCAAACTCTTTCCTCAGACCTGTTGGTGTGCAAGAATTTCCTGAAGCAAATAGTGAAAATACTTATTGACTTATAGATTCATCTTCTTGGGCAAGAACTTCCTGGAATAAATCATGCAGAAATGATGACACAGGTGGCCTCAGTTCTCAGTCATGATATTTAAGCTATGTGTACACACATGTCAGTATATATGTTTTGCATAATAACACTTGTTTGTTTTGTTAAATAGGCAATTCATCAAAAAATAAAAACCAACAAACATATGAACACTCATATTCTTTAATCATCAATGAAAATTGTCTGTATGTTAATCAATATCAATTTAAATTAAAAAACTCAAAATTCTGATACTGCCAAGATTTGACAAAGACAAAGGAAACTTAAACTCTCACTCATTGGCACGTGAGAGAGCAAAATGGTAAAACACTTGAGAGGGCAAGTTGTCAATCTCTGGATATTGAGATATATAATCTGTAACTCAGCAATGCTGACTTTAAATATATGCCAAGGAGAAACTCTTGCACATATTCACCACAGAAAATATGCATGGGAATATCCATTGCAGCAGTGTCCTTAGTTAAGGGAATGAATAATAAATTATCACGCATTCATACAATTCATACAGCAATAAGAACCAGTTAATGCATGAGAACACAAGTAGATCTCAAAAAAATAGATCTCAAAAACATAATATTGAGTAAAAAAATATTCTGGAATAATATATACACTATGACAGCATTTATAGACATTTTTAAAATAATGCAAAGCAATGCTTTACTTACGGACATATAAGTGACAAAATACTAAAAGCATGAACAGGAAGGATGCACATCATATCGGGGATAGAGTTTATCTCTTGGAAAAAAGAGATAAGATAATTTCATTGCAAAGGGAAACAAAGAGGGTTTTACCACCTTCCATAATGTTAGACAGTATACCTTTTATTTAAAAAAGGTAATCTGAGGGAGAAGCAATAAAATATTAGCATTTCTTTATTCTGGCTGGCTGCATACTAGCTGGTATTTTTGTATTTGATATTTTATGATGTGTATTTTTCTATAGTTTTAGAAATTATCAACTTTCATTAAGAGGAATGAAAATGTTCATCGAGGTGGGAAAATAGTTCAGCACAAACTAAATAAAGAAGAATGTAGGGCGGCTAGTGTATTTTCCCCTGTTATTCCCTGACACTGGCAATCCCCAGACCAAAATCTTATACATTTGAGTATCTCCCCTAGTCTTCTAGTTAGTTTAAAATTACAGAGAAGCATATCCCTACTGCACAAATGAATCTATTTTCCCATTAATAATCATTATGGGCATCTCTCTCTCTTCCTCTTTGATGCCCAAATGCTTATTTTTTGTACTATAGATTTCTTGTTCTTTCAAAAATCCCACTGAATCTTAAGAGATCCAAAGAAAAGGAGGAAGAAAAAGAATAAAAGAGGCAAAGTAAGAGAATAAAATAGTTTTTTTCTCAAGTGTCTAAGTTTATCAAAGCACATATCCTAAATTATCTAACATGGTGGTAACTTCTAACCAAGAGGAGACATAACCAGGTCACTTTACCAGCCAAGGGACATTAAAAAATAGCAGGAGAGAGAATAAGAGAAAGAGAGAGAAAATGAGATAAAGATCTTATTTCAAGTATAAATGGGTCCCTTTTCCTCTAGCTCAAGATAATCTGACTCAACATTGATTCAATTACATTGTGACTCCCTAGGATCCATCCTTCAAAAAGTGTGCCAAACAGCTAACTTCATCCTTAGTTTGGAGGAAAGCAGAAGACTTTTGGAGTACTATTAGATATCAAGAAACACTGGTGAACATGTTTGCATAGATGACATCATTGAGTGAAGAGAAAATGACAGCTATTCACTGAGCTTCAGAATGATGGAGTAAGTCTGCAACTCAAGATACTGCTATTGGAGGCAACCATGGCTTGGGAGTCATAAGCATACTGAGAGTTGTTTAAAGCATGGGGGGAGATGGGCTTACCCAGGAAAAATGCATCCACTGAAAGGAAAGTAAGAATGGAAAACAGCAAATTTTAACTTATCCACAAAGGAAAAGAAGCCATTGAAAGAATAATAGAGGAGTAGCCAAAGAGTTTGAATGGGAATCAGTGGAGGATAGGAAAACTCAAGAAATGAAAAATGCTTTTCTGTGTAAGAAAATGCACACTCACACATGCACACTCACTGGTTTGCAGAATATCACATAAACAGTATCATAGTATATGTGGTATATAGTGTACTATCCATTTAATATAGTTCATTTGAGATTTATCCTTCTTCTTGCAGTATTATTCATTTGTATGGATATACCACAGTGTATTCATCATTTAACAACTGAAGAAAAATGTGTGATAATCAACAGGTTAAGTTGATTATGAATAAAGCTACCATAAACATATGTATATGCATGTGAACATAAGTTTTAATTTTTCTTGGGTAAATACTTAGGAGTGGGATTACTGGGTTGTATGGTTATTGTGTATCAGTTGGGATTATCTTCCTGGACATTTTATTCAATTGTAGTGATATTTCATTTTGGTTTAATATGCATTTTCCTACTGACAAATAATATTCAGTATTTGTATTCAGCATCTCATATAGCCATTTGTATTTTATCTTTGGTGTGGTGACTATTCAAATACTTTGTCCATTATGTTTTATTGCATTCTTTCTCTTATTATTTCTATAACATCTAGAATGAAATCATTTAGCAGATGTGAGTTTGACAAATATTTTTCCCATCAAAAACTGACTTTTCATTTTTCTAATACTGTCTTTTGAAGAACAGAAATTTCATGTGCTTTAATTTTAAATGAAGCCTGATATTGTGTTTTTTGTGTCATACATAAACGACTTGTGTCTAACCTAAATTTACAAGGATTATCTCTTTATATTCTTCTAGACATTCTATAATTGTAGGTATTACATAGAATGTATTTTGTGTTAATTTATGTATTTTGTGTGTGAGTGTCTGGATTCAATTTTTGCTTGTAGATGTCAATGATTCCTGAATCATTTATAGAAAACACTGCTATCTCTACATTGAATAGCCTTCAATCAATCCCAAAAGCTAGTTGTTAATATATAGATGTGGATCCGTTTCTGGTCCATTTATTCTATATCAGTGATTTGTGTGTCTAACTTATCACCAATACCATACTATCAATAGTAAATATTAAAACTGTGGAGTGTGATTCCTTCAAAGGTTGTTTTTTTTTTCAAAGTTGTTTTGAATACTCTTTTTTGCATATCCACATACAATGATTTCATTTTAGTATTAGTTTGTCAATTCTTTCAAAATGTCCTACAGGAATTTTTATAGGATTATATCTAATCTATATATTAGTTTGTGGAGAGTTGACACTTTAGCAATATTAAATCTTCCAAACCACTAATAAAACATAATTACCTATATATTAATATTTCCTTGACATCTTTCATCAGTATTTTGTAGTTTTTGACATATAGAAATTGCACATATATTGATAGCTTCATATCTAACTTTTTCATGTGTTTGATGTTATTATAAACTTATAAGTTTTAAGTTCTTTATTGCTAATACATAGAATATAATTTGCTTTGATATTATTTTTGTAGTCAGAAAACTTGCTCATCAGTAATTAATTCTAATAGATGTTATTTTTCTAGTCAGAAAACTTCTCAAGTCAGTCATTAATTCTAATAGCTTTTTTGTAGAATCCTCAAAATTTTCTATATAAACAACCATATCACCTATAAATAGAATTTCATTATTCCCTTTACAATCTGGATGGCTTTTATTTACTCTTCTTGCCTTTTTATACTGGCTAGGACATCCAGCATGATGTTAATTAGGACTGATGAGAGCAGACATCCTTGGCTTTTCCTCTCTTAGGAGTAAAGCGTTCAGTTTTGACTGTTAAGTGAGTGATAGATAAGGGGGTTTAGTAAATTCCTTCATCAGGTTGAAGGAGTTTCTTTCTGTTTCTAGTTTGCTGAGAGTTTTATTATAAGTAGATATTTTTCGTTTTCAAGTGCTTTTTCTGCATCTATTGAGAAGATCACATGAGTTTTCCTTTTAATTTGTTGAAATGGTAAATATCATTGATTGACTTTCAAATATTGCACCAACCTTGAATTAATGGAGTAAGCTCCATTTGGTCATTGTATTGTATCCATATATTGCTGGATTTGATTTGCTAATATTTTGTTGAAGATTTTTACCTGCATTTTCATGAGGCATGCTAGTCTATATATATATATTTTTTTTTTTTCCTTATACTGCCTTTATTGGTTTATGTTTTCAGGATGATACTGACCTCAAAAAATCAAGTTGGGAAGTGTCCCTTGCCTTTCTATTTTCTGGAAATTGATAATTTAAGAGAAATTTATTGAGTTTTAAATATCTAGGATAAATCCAGAGATTTATTGTTATTCTGATTTCTTCCAAAAAATATTTCCAAATAAAATTGACTGCATATAAGAGATGATAAAATTAAAAACAAAACTAATGATTTTAAAACTGAGAATGCAGAATAAGCTTCATATAAGTGTCCATATGTATTCCACATAAATGCATGACATTACTGCATACTGGGTATAGACGATATTGAGAAAATTCATAACACTAAATAAACAAACATAAAGGAAAACTAAAAAGCAATGTTGTATACTGACATCTGTCAAAGAGAGCTGAAGTCCTGGTGTCTGTTACTTCTTTTCAGCATATATTTAAAGTAAGTAGTAGACAAATACCATATGATTTTTTTCATAAGTGGAATTTAAGAAACAAAACAAACAAGCAAAGGGGGAAAAGAGACAGAGAGGTAAACCAAGAAACAGACCTTTAACTACAGAGACCAAACAAATGGCTACCAGTAGGAAGATGGGTGAGAGGGTGGGTTAAATAGGTGATGGGAATTAAGGAATTTGATGTGATGAGGACGGGGTGATGTATGGGAGTGTTGAATCACTGTATTGTACACCTGAAACTAATATAACACTGTATGTTAACTAATTGGAATTAAAATAAATAGTTGAAAAAAGTAAGTGATATATCATGCAAATTCACTCCTTGATAACTGAGTTGTACAGATATTACCTAAACACATACATAGTATTTTGCAGATATATGGTCAGTATCTTTTGGAGGTAGATGGAGAAGGATATCCACATTTCAAAGACAAAACCAACAAATAAGTGATTAACAAAAATTCATTTGTGTGCTTTTATTACCCTAAATGCTATAAAGTTTCTAGTGTGTAAGTAAGAGTTAATTATAGATTTAGAAGCATCATGTTCCTTGTTTGCTGCAGTTTCTTTCAAGTTGCAAACTCACTTGGAAGAAGCCTAAGAATGTTTAAAAAACATGAAAATATTATTCTTTAGGGAATACTTTTACAGAAGTGATTTCATTTCTACTGTTACTTTTTCTACTACTACTGTGAGTTTGTAATTATTGGTTACTTCTGTTGGATTGGTATGAGTTTGGCCCAACCAAAGCTAGTGAGTAGAGGACCAAAAGGAGGAAAAGAAGGAACATGGCATAAAAGTGAAACTAGATTTCATAATTAGCTTTAAAACTTTGCCAAACATAAAATATTCATGGTTTTGAAACATGAGTACAAATTTAATCAGTGTTTCTTTGACCTACATATCTAGAAACCAAAAAATAGTTAATGATGTCTATAACTTAGAAAGTGAGCTCAACAAGAATATTAATCTCAAAATGTATGCCTGTGTCCACTAGGCCTAGCCCCACATGTAACATGTATTAAGTGCTTGATAAATGTTATTTCTTCTTGGAAGTAAATGTATGTAAAAAACTTTTGTCTGTGCATATTAGCTTCCATATTATTTCCAAGAAGAGCCTTCTTTATACTTTTGTATATCAACTATAGAGAACTAACAATAAAAGCACATTGTTGTACACAGGGTAAACCAGTTTAACTCACTTGGTTTCACATCAAAAGTTATCATTGTTCTGTCTTCTAGGAGTCTCACATCCAATGTCTTGCTAATTTTCTTTTTATTTTTCTAATCTGATTAATACATTTCCATTTTTATTAGGTCTAATAGATAGCTGATCTAATTTGGAGCTTATAAATTATATAGTTATAAGTGAATTGATTATAGCACATAACTCTAATAGACTGGCAATCTTTCCAGAGATTAGAAGTGCTGCTTAGTTCCCTTTCTATGGATGATTAATTTTCAGTGGTTATCAACTCTCAAACTAAAAATTAAGCAATACATATTTGCTTTGTGGATGACCAGTTTTATTAAAGTAGTAGAGTTGATGCAATTAATTATCAATACCCTATGAAGAACAGCCAAAATTAAAATGGTTTTAAAGAAGTACGCAGGTATCTATTGTCAATGGTAAAATTCACTTACTGTTGTAAAGAATTAGTGTCAGACAGTTCATGATTTATGCAATAATCTGGGAATCATGCACAAACTAACCCTAGATTTCTTGGGTTTTATATCTTCTAAGGAAAATTGGCTTATATCAATGACCATTTAAAATAGAGTGACTTGAAAATGATAAATGCTTCACTTGTACAACAGAAATCTTTTCATCCCCATTGCAGCTCAGAAGCTGCTGTCTGTGGTGCTGACCAGTACTCAAAACAAGAGTCAATTGTTTACTGAAATCCAAAAATTCAGGTCTTATGCTTGCTTGAATGCCAACATAGTGCAATTAGTGCTTGGAGAACTAAGAGAGGGTAGTTGGCCTTTCACTTTTGGTCACTGAAATTCTAAAACCCAGAGATTCTAGGTTCCCGAACAGGGAAGCCACATTGGAACTGCAAGGCTGGGGGGGAGGAAGCAAGATGGTGGGGGAGTAGCAGAGTGAAATATCATTAGGTCCCAGGATTTCAGCTAGATAGTTATCAAACCATTCTGAACACCTATAAACTCATCAGGAGATAGAAGAAAAGAAGAGCATCAATTCAAGGAACAGAAAATCAACCACTTTCTGGAAGGTAGGGCATGTGGAGAAGTGAATCCAAAGCATCAGGAAGAGAGACCGTGAGGGGAGGGGTGAGCTCCTGGCAAGCAGTAGAGCAGCAGAGCACAAAATCAGAACTTTTAGAAGTCTGCTCCACTGAGGGACACCACTCCACAGGCTAAATGGGGGTGGAACCCTCATGGGACAGTGTGGTCTTAGGACCAGCAGGGTCACAGAAAGACGGAGGGTGTCTGAATGGGCAGAGCTTCCAGATATCAGAGCAGGGAAGCCGGCTACAGAGACAGAGCTGAAAAGAGAGTTATCAGCTCCAGGTTACCTAAAATCATGATCCAAGGCACAGTTGGGCCACTGCTCTTCGGGCAGGGACCCCACAAGTGGCAGATCCAGAGAGATCCTCTCCTTCTTCCTCCAGGAGGAATGGCACAGGAGTGCATTGCAGGCATTTGCTGGGTTTGGAGACTCCAAACGGGGCCATGCACCAGAGGTAGAAATGCTGGGTCACAGGCCAGGTGAGCACAGAGTACGGCGGAAGACCAGGGAGAGAGGAGGGATTGACTGCTTTTCTCTGAGGGCACACTGACAACTGGGCCCCAAGCTCTCAGTTCCTCTGGGGTGAGAGATTGGGAGGCTGCCATTTTCATGCTCCAAAGCACGTACTTGTCCTCCAAAGCTGTTCAGAAAGTTTTCAGGGAACAAAAGATCCCAGAGCAAACACAACCAGATTAGTTACCCTGGCCCCTGGGTAAGGGTGGTGTAATTCCACATTAGACAAAGACATTTGAAAATCACTGCAATAGGCCACTCCCCCAGAAGATCAGCAAGAACATCCACCAAGCCCAAGTTCACGATCAATGAGAACTGCAGAACTCCAGAGCTAGGGGAAAGCAATGCATAGAATTCATGTTTGTCCCCGCCCCCAACATGATCCTTCAGTCTTGCAAAGATACATTTTTTTAATTTTATTTTTTTATATTCTATTTTTTAGCTTTTCCTCCATTTTTTAATGTTTAACTATTTTATCTTAACAATACATTTTTTTTAATTTATTTTTTTAAATTTATTTATTTGTCAGAGAGAGAGGGAGAGAGAGCAAGCAAGCACAGGCAGACAGAGTGGCAGGCAAAGGCAGAGGGAGAAGCAGGCTCCCTGCCAAGCAAGGAGCCCAATGTGGGACTCGATTCCAGGACGCTGGGATCATGACCTGAGCCAAAGGCAGCCACTTAACCAACTGAGCCACCCAGGCGTCCCTTAACAATAACTTTTTTAAAAAAATCTTGAAATTTTCATTGTTATAGTGATATTTTATCCCTTCGTTGTATTTAACCTCAATTTTGTGTGTATATATATATATCAGTTTTCTTTTTCTTTAAAATTTTAGAAACAAATTCTTCTAATAGATCAAAATACTCCTAAATCTAGCACATGGCTTTGTTCTAGTCTCCAGCCTGATCACATTCTTTTTATTTTATTTTTCCAAACAACTTATCAATTCCTTTTTTAGAATCTTGTTTAAATTTTCATCTTTACAGTCATATTGCATCCCTTCATCATATTTACCCTTATTTGTGTGTGTGTGTGTGTGTGTGTATGTTTTTCTTTCTTTAAAATTTTGGGAGGAGTTTCCTCTAAGAAACCAGAATACACCCAAAATAAAGTAGGTAGCTCTGTTCTATTCACCAGGCTAATACACACACACACACACACACACACACATATATATATATATATATATATTTTTTTTTTAACTTTTTCCCCCTTTCTTACCCCAGTTTCAGGTCCCTTCTAATTTTGTTAGTGTATATTTTTAGGGGGTCTTTGCCATTCTTTTACTATTTTATTCTCTCATTCATATATATAAAGAGAAGGCTGAAAAACTCACCACAAACAAAAGAACAAGAGGCAGTATTGATGGCTAGGAACCCAATCAATATGGACATTAATAATATGTCAGAACTAGAGCTCAGAATGATGATTATCAGGTGCTAGCTGGGCTTGGAAAAGGCATGGAAGATATTAGAGAATCCCTCTCTGGGTTTCTAAAATCCCTTTCTAGAGAAATAAAAGAACTAAAATCTAACTAAGTTGAAATTTTAAAAAAGCTATTAATGAGGTGCAATTAAAAAAATGAAGACTCTTACTTCTAGGATAAATGAGGCAGGAGAGAGAATTAGTGGTATAGAAGATCAAATAATAGAGAATAAAGAAGCTGAGCAAAAGAGAGACAAACAACTACTGGACCATAAGGGAAGAATTCAAGAGATAAATCATAGCATAGGACAAAACAATATTAGAATAATTGGGAGCCCAGAAGAAGAAGGAGAGGTGGGGCAGAAGGTATATTGGAGCAAATTATAGCAGAGAATTTCCCTAATATGGCAAAGGGAACAAGCATCAAAATCCAGGAGGCACAGAGAAACTCCTCAAAATCAATAAAAACAGGTCCAGACCCCATCATCTAATAGTAAAACTTACAAGTCTCAGTGACAAAGAGAAAATCCTGAAAGCGGCTTGGGCCAAAAAGTCTGTAACATACAATGGTAGAAATATTATATTGGCAGCAGACTTATCCACAGAGACCTGGCAGGGCAGGAAGAACTGGCACGATATATTCAGAGCACTAAACAAGAAAAATAATCAGCCAAGAATACTATATCCAGCTAGGCTGTCATTGAAAATAGAAGGAGAGATAAAAAGCTTCCAGGACAAACAAAAATTAAAAGAATTTGCAAACACCAAACCAACCCTGCAGGAAATATGAAAGGGGTCCTCTAAGCAAAGAGAGAGCCTAAAAGTAGTAGACCAGAAAGGAACAGAAACAATATACAGTAACAGTCACCTTACAGGCAATACAGTGACACTTAAGTCATATCTCTCAATAGTTACCGTGAATGTAAATGGGCTAAATGCCCCAATCAAAAGACACAGTGTATCAGAATAGATTAAAAACAAACAAACAACAACAGCAAAAACAACAAAAAACACCAAGATAATTGATATGCTATCTACCAGAAACTCATTTTAAACCCAAAGACACCTCCAGATTTAAAGTGACAGGGTGGAACACAATTTACCATGCTAATGGACATCAAAAGAAAGCTAGAGTGGCACTCTTTATCAGATAAATTAGATTTTAAGCCAAAGACTATAATAAGAAATAAGGAAGGACACTATATAATACTTGAGGGGTTTGTCCAACAAGAAGATCTAATAATTTTAAGTATCTATGCCCCTAACATGGGAACAGCCAATTATATAAACCAATTAATAACAAGATTAAAGAAACACATGACAATAATACAATAATAGTAGGGACTTTAACACCACCCTCATTGAAATGGACAGATCATCCAAATAAAAGATTAACAAGGAAATAAAGGCCTTAAAAGACATATTGGACCAGATGGACTCACAGATATATTTAGAACATTCCATCCCAAAGCAACAGAATACACATTCTTCTCTAGTGCACATGCAGCAATCTCCAGAATAGATCACATCCTGGGTCACAAATCAGGTCTCAACCAGTACCAAAAGATTAGAAACAATCCCTGCATGCTTTCAGACCACAATGCTCTGAAGCTAGAACTCAATTACAAGAAGAAAGTTGGAAAGAACTCAAATACCTGGAGGCTAAAGAGCTTCCTACTAAAGAATGAATGGGTCAACCAGGAATTTAAGGAAGAATTTTAAAAAATCATGGTAACAAATGAAAATGAAAACACAACTATTGAAAATCTTTGGGACACAGCAAAGTCTGTCCTGAGAGGAAAGTGGGAAAGTATACAGCAATACAAGCCTTTCTCAAGAAACAAGAAAGTTCAGGTTCCTGGGTGGCACAGTGGGTTAAAGCCTCTGCCTTCAGCTCAGGTCATGATCCCAGGGTCCTGGGATCAAGTCCCACATTGGGCTCTCTGCTTAGCAGGGAGCCTGCTTCCCCAACTCTCTCTGCCTGCCTCTCTGCCTACTTGTGATCTCTGTCTGTCAAATAAATGAATAAAATCTTTTAAAAAAAGATAGAAAGAAACAAGAGAGTTCTCAAGTACACAACCTAACCCTACACCTAAAGGAGGTGGAGAAAGAACAGCAAAGAAAGCCTAAATCCATCAGAAGAAGAGAAATAATAAAGATCAGACCAGAAATCAATGAAATAGAAACCAAAAGAACAGTATAACAAATCAACAAAATTAGGAGCTGTTTCTTTGAAAGAATTGTTAAGATTAATAAACCCTTGGCCAGACTTATCAAAAAGAAAAGAGAAAGGACCCAAATTAACAAAATCATGAATGAAAGAGGAGAGATCACAACCAACACCAAAGAAATACAAACAATTATAAGAACATATTATGAACAACTTTACGCCAGCAAATTTGACAGTCTGGAAGAAATGGATGCATTCCTGGAGACATATAAACTATCAAAACTGAACCAGGAAGAAATAGAAAACCTGAACAGACCCATAACCAGTAAGGAGATTGAAGCAGTCATCAAAAATCTGTCAAGAAACAAGACCCCAGGGCCAGATGGCTTCCCAGGGGAATTCTATCAAACATTTAAAGAAGAATTAATACCTATTCTCCTGAAACTGTTCCAAAAAATAGGCAAACTCATTTTATGAGGCCAACATTACCTTGATCACAAAACCAGACAAAGACCTCATCAAAAAGAATTACAGACCACTATCCTTGATGAACATGGATGCAAAAATTCTTGCCAAAATACTACAATAGTATCCAACACTACATTAAAAGGATTATTCACCATGACCAAGTGGGATTTATTCCAGGGCTGCAAGCTTGGTTCAACATCCACAAATCAATGAATGTGATGCAATACATAAATAAAAGAAAGAACAAGAACCAGGATATTCTCAATAAATGCTAAAAAAGCATTTGACAAAGTACAGCATCCTTTCTTGATCAAAACTCTTCAAAGTGTAGGGATAGAGGGTACATTCCTCAATATCATCAAAGCCATCTATGAAAAACCCACAGTGAATACCACTCCCAATGGGGAAAAACTGAGAGCTTTTCCCCTAACATCAGGAACATAATACTAGAAGTTCTAGCCTCAGCAATCAGACAACAAAAAGAAATTAAAGGCATCAAAATAAGGAACGAAGAAGTCAAACTCTCACTCTTTGCAGATGATAGGATACTTTATGTGGAAAACCCAAAAGGCTCCACTCCAAAACTGCTAGAATTGATACAGGAATTCAGTAAAGTGTCAGGATATAAAATCAATGCACAGAAATCAGTTGCATTTCTATACACCAACAGCAAGACAGAAGAAAGAGAAATTAAGGAGTCAATACCATTTACAATTGCACCCAAAACCATAAGATACTTAGGAATAAACCTAACCAAAGAGGCCACAGAAGCTGTAAATTACAAAGTACTCATGAAAGAAATTGAAGAAGACACAAAGAAATGGAAAAACATTCCATGCTCACAGATTGGAAGAATAAATATTGTGAAAATCTATGCTACCTAAAACAATCTACACATTTAATGTAATCCCTATCAAAATACTGTCAAAGACATGGAACAAATAATCCTAAAATTTATATGGAACCAGAAAAGACCCTGAAGGCCAGGGGAATGTTGAAAAAGAAAGCCTAAGTTGGTGGCATCACAATTCCAGACTTCAAGCTCTATTACAAAGCCGTCATCATCAAGACAGTATGGTATTAGCACAAAACACAGACACATAGATCAATGGAACAGAATAGAGAGCCCAGAAATAGACCCTCAACTCTATGGTCAACTAATCTTTGACAAAGCAGGAAAGAATGTCCGATGGAAAAAAGACAGTCTCTTCAAAATCTGGTGTTAGGAAAATTGGACAGCCACATGCAGAAGAATGAAACTGGACCCTTTCCTTACACCACACTAAAATGGACTCAAAATGGATGAAAGACCTCAATGTGAGACAGGAATCCATCAAAATTCTTGAGGAGAACACAGGCAGCAACTTCTTTGACCTCAGCCACTCGGGAAAACAGCATGGAGGGTGCTAAAAAGTTGAAAATTGAGCTACCCTACAACCAAGCAATGGCAGTACTGGGATTACCCTAAAGATACAAAGGTAGTGATCCAAAGAGGCACATGCACCTGAATGTTTATAGCAGCAATGTCCACAATAGACAAAATATGGAAAGAACCTAGGTGTTTATCAAGAGATGAATAAAGAAGATGTGAGATAGATAGATAGATAGATAGAGATATATAGAGATATATCAAGATAGATAGATAGATAGGTCCATCTATCTATCTCTATATATCTATATACAGATGAATGGATAAAGATGTGAGATAGATAGGTATATATCTATATATAGGTATATCTATATATTTTATGTTTTTATATATTGTATATGTTTATCAACAGATGAATAAAGAAGATGTGAGATAGATAGATATAGAGATAGATAGAGATGTATAGAGATATATCTAGATATATACCTATATATATCTATATATAGATATATATACCTATCTATCTCTATCTCTATCTCTATACCTATCTCACATCTTTATCCATATATATAGATATATCTATATAGGTATATCTAGATATATATCTAGATATAGATATATACCTATCTATCTCTATCTCTATAACTATCTATCTCACATCTTTATCCATCATCTGTTGATATATACATATATATACACATATATATGTTTGTGGCATATATATGTTTTATATATGTGTGTGTATATTTATATGTATACATTTATATTTATTTGTACACATATATTTATATACATATATTTATATGTATATAAATTATATACATTATATACATATATTTATATGTATACACATACACAATGGAGTACTATGCAGCCACCAAAACCCTGAAATCTTGCCATTTGCAATGATGTGGATGGAACTAGAGGGTATTAAGCTGAGTGAAATAAGTCAACCACAGAAAAACAATTATCATATTCTCTCTCTGGTATGAGAAATTTGAAAGTCAGGGCAGGGGGGTTGTGGGGGGTAGGGAAGGAAAAAATGAAACACGATGGGATCGGGAGGCAGACAAACCATAAGAGACTCTTAATCTCAAAAAGAAAATGAGAGGGATGCCTGGGTGGCTCAGAGGGTTAAAGCCTCTGCCTTTAGCTCAGGTCATGATCCCAGGGTCCTGGGATCGAGCCCCACATCGGGCTCTCTGCTCAGCAGGGAGCCTGCTTCCTCCTCTCTCTCTGTCTGCCTCTCCGCCTACTTGTGATCTCTGTCTGTCAAATAAATAAATAAAATCTTAAAAAAAAAAAAGAAAATGAGAGTTGCTGGGGGGGGTAGGGATAGTGTGGTTGGGTTTGGACATTGGGGAGGTTATGTGCTATGGTGAGTGCTGTGAAAATGTGTAAGCCTGATAATTCTCAGACCCATACCCCTAGGGCAAATACTACATTATATGTTAATAGAAATAATAAAAAAAGAAGAAGAAGAACCACAGGCTGGATGGATGCCCCTTCTCAGAACAGTGGTGAAATTGGCCCAAGTGGACTATCTCTAGAGATTTCCCTTGCAATAGGGAACTCTTCTGTCATATTATCATTAATAATATCATTAATTAAAGTTATGAATAAAATATAAGATCATCTATGCTTGTGTGTAGGGGAAACTTGTGGTCATAGCTTTGAAGTTATTGATCATTCATATTTTATGGCAAAATAATTTATTAGCTCTTATCCTTTGTGATGGCTAGCTGAAAGTATGACCTTGGGTAGAGTTTTGAAAGAAAAAAGATGCAGTCTCAAGAAAACCATCTGGGACAATGAGACCTTGATGAGGATGGGGGAGGATCCTGCATGTCTGTCAGTCCTGAGGCTGGGGCTTCCAGAAACAAAGAGAACAATGACAAAGAAAAATGTTACTGAATTTACAATCTCTGCCTCATTCTTGCTTATAACACGTAAATGTGATCATGATTTTTGCCTTGGCTGAAAAATCTATCTACATTCCCCAAACAAACTAAGCTTTCGCTTCCAAACAGACTGCATTTCTTTGTCATTATATCAGCTAAGCAAGTCTCCAAAAGGCAAAGGCAGATAATAGTATTTATTCTTCCTCCTCCTTATAATACTATTTTTGTTAGAAGCATAAATACTCTAATAAGCAAACACACAAAGAAGATGTATTTTCTGCTTGTTTGGCTCCCCCTTGAATCTAGCTGCTATTTGAAGCCTTAGCCTACATCTTTGTAGTTCCTGCTACAAGGATAACTCAGTCCATGTGCTTTATTATCTCTTGGCACCTGCAATTTCCAAAAATTTTTAACCTCCTCTCTTTTGTCTAGTAAAGATTTACTTTTCCACAAAGTTACAGTTTAAATGTTAAATGTTCTACCAATATTTCTGTCCCCTCCCAAAGAAGCATTAATTACCTGGTAATCAGTTGATACTGAATTGGTCTCTAAAGGCTGACCAAGGTCATTTTCTCAGCTGGCTGAACCAGGTAGTTGTGTTCAGAGGGCTTTAAATGTACCATTTATTTTAATCTTCTCATCAAATGTATAAATTAGGTATTATTATAATTCCATTTTTCAGGTCAAAAGACCAGACTCAAAACTTTAAAGAATATGTCCATGGCCACAGAGCTTATAAGAGGTTAAATCTAGGTCACCTAACTCTAAAGGCTATGTGTTTAACCACCATCACTGCCTCTCCAATGCAGAGAAAACATAAACTAAGATTTATTAATAAAGTCGCAAAATAAGAGACATTTTAGTACATCCTAGACCTCAAATAAGAAGAGAAAGCATCAGACAACGATGAGGCCATCATCAGACCTGTGAAGATGAATCCAGGCAGATAAAAGAGAAAATATTCTGATAGCTAACACATTGGTTGTGCTTTTCAGTAAATTTTTAAAGTGACCAGATATGCATTTCAGAATCCACTGTATCTTTACAATTATTTGTACATTCATTAATAGAAATATAGTTAAGCTCTACTAAACATTTTTTATGTGCTGGGCACTGTCCTTAGTGATCTATATAGTTTAATTAATTCTTCAGGTAGTTCTCTGAGATGCTATCCATAGCCTCCAAAGCCCCCAATTCCTATTAGGGAAACTTGGTGAGAGAGAAATTAGCAATAAATGGTGGATCAAGGATTTGAATTTAGCCAGTCTGGATCTAGAGTCCAATTTATCTTTGATACCTATGTTCTGTTAACTGTATTGTAGATCAAACATACACATTCCATAAGTATAGAAAACAAAGAAACATTCCATAAGTATGGAATGTTTCTTATCTTGAGTTTCTTAATTCAAGATAAAGCATATTTCTTATATTGAATCCGGCTAAGCCTTCCTCAACAAATACTTTCTTCATTTCCATATGTCCTCAATGTAAAGAACATCTTGACATATTATTAAATATTTTTAAATATTTTAAATTAATAATCTAATATAAAACCAGGTAAGTAATTTTTCCAGTAGAATTGTTACTTGTAGTAACAGTAGTTATTTTACTTTACGTTATAAAAGTATTTTACGTTATAAAAGTAGATACTTTTAACAAGTATCAGTTCAGTCTGAGCATAAGGGTTTTTTTTGTGGTTTTGTTTTTTATTTCTTTTCAGCGTAACAGAATTCATACATAGTTTTACACCATACCCAGTGCTCCATGCAATGCGTGCCCTCCACAATACCCACCACCAGGCTCCCCCAACCTCCCACCCCCCGCCCCTTCAAAACCCTCAGGTTGTTTTTCAGAGTCCATAGTCTCTCATGGTTCATCTCCCCCCC
>PISX010014909.1:0-51464 GCA_004024625.1 Mellivora capensis | reverse complement strand
TGTCGTTGCGAATGGCAAGATTTCATTTCTTTTGATGGCTGCATAGTATTCCATCGTGTATATATACCACATCTTCTTTATCCATTCATCTGTTGATGGACATCTAGGCTCTTTCCATAGTTTGGCTATTGTAGACATTGCTGCTATAAACATTCGGGTGCACGTGCCCCTTCGGATCACTACGTTTGTATCTTTAGGGAAAAACCCAGTAGTGCAATTGCTGGATCATAGGGTAGTTCTATTTTCAACTTTTTGAGGAACCTCCACGCTGTTTTCCAGAGCGGTTGCACCAGCTTGCATTCCCACCAACAGTGTAGGAGGGTTCCCCTTGGGAGAAAACATTTTTTGATGATGGACTTCCTGTACTATTTAAACCATGTAACACTGGGTAAAGGTCTGCTCTGTGCTTTTCTGCCCATGATGGTTGCCGTCTGTGATACTGGGAAGTTTTCATCTTCCTCTCCCCATACTTGGGCTGTGGGGGTGGGGCGGAGGGGGGCTAAGAAATCAGAGTTTGATATGACTGAGAATCCCAAAGCATTTCAACCCTAAAATATTTCATCACATAAACAACAGGGGCAAGAGAAGTAATATTTGCTGGTCTTCTATGTGCTAGTCTACATACACTGCCTCACTCAAGACTCATAATGTCCTGTAAATTAGATAGTATAAACCCCAACCGAGAAAGCAGGAAACTGAGGCTTAACAAGATTGAAATAACTTGCCTACAAGTATAGAGCAGAGCCAGGGTTCCCCAGTTTTAATGCCCAAACTCCTGCTAGTCACACCATGTTATTCCTCCCAAGAAGGTCAGGGACCTATTTCTTGCAAGTTATTGGCTTCTGTGCTAGAATCTAAAGTTGTTTTTGCATATTTGAGAGATGCTATTTTTTTTTTTTAACCTCACCAAATTACATTCTCAATTTAGAATGCCCTTCAAGGCATGCAGTGAAGGGTATGAAATGGGCAGGAGACCTTGAACTGCACATGCTTAGATTATAAAGTCTAAAAATGAATGGGAACATAGATGTTTGAAGTTTTTGATTTTTCATTTGTTTCTAAACCAAACCACTGTTTACAAAGAATGTCAGTGAAAGATGCAGAATAACTAGCTGCTTTCCCTTTATTTTTAGACTCAAGTAAATATTTAGTAACAATAGACTGCAAAATAAGCTGAAGTTCAAAAATTAGTTCATGAAGCCCTGTAGAATGATTAAAATGAGTATATTGTGAAGATACAGTTCATCACAATAAAGGATTTCATGGTCAATTAATTCTGAATTATGGCTTTGAACCCTTCCTTTAACAGACTTATCCCTCCATCCACCACCCATCAGCTAAACCAACCATCCATCCAGTCATCCAACACATGTTTAGTGAATGGAGACCCATTTACATGATAGGTACTGATCTGGGTTCCGGGATAAAGCAATGCTTCAAGTGCACAAAGAGGATTGAGATCACAATAATCTAATAAACAATGGAATAAGGCAAGCTAATTTCACAACACCAATAGGTGTCATGAATGAAATCTAATAGAAGATAAGGGTTTATGGTGGAGAAGCTACTTCAGTGGCGTGCTTGGTCAAGTTCTGGAGAGGGCACGCTTCCTGGTTGTGGACTGTCCACCTCCTGTGTCCTCACATGGCAGAGAACAGAGAAGAGAAGGCTCCCTCCTGACTCTTAGGACACTACTCCCATGACCTCATCTAATCCAAAGACCCCACCTCCTAATACCATCACATTGGCAGGTAGGAGGACAACATATGAATTTTGCAGAAGACACAAACATTCAGTCTGTATCAAATACCAATATCAGAAAAAAGGCAGTACATTTGGATCCAGAGTGGTAGTACGAGATGAGGTTGGAAAGGTGGGTAGGGGCATGTTAGTTTTATACAACTGGAAGGAGCCTGAATTATAATCCAAGTATAATGAAAATATATTGGCAGGTTCTAAGCAGGGGGAGAGATGATTTGAATTAGCTTTAAAAACAATAATCCAGATTGGCTGAGAATTACTTATAAGGGGGCTAGAGTAGAGGCAGGAGACTAGTTCAAGGGAGATTGAAGAGGCTGAGGTAAAAGAAGATTCTAGACTCACAACTGGTCTCCTTAATGGTAAGGAGACTTCACTGGTGAGAGGCAGCTGGCTGTATTTTAATAATGTCTCTATTTACATGCAACATATCTACTATAAAATAAATTGTTTTATTATTATTTTGTCAGGGGTAGAGATAACGGTATAGATTAGCAGTTATATATAACTCCACCAAATATTAAAAGGCATTTTACTGTTGCTGCCAGGAACCATCATGAGCACTGTTGGTCCTCTTTAAAGGAGGGCAACAGTATCTAGGAAATTAATTCTTCCCTTCGGCCTAAATGCAAAATTGCAGGAACCATTTGCTAAATAGGACCAGCCATTCTCAAGAAGGCAGAGAGAGTCCTTCCTCAGGCATTCTTTATTAGGGGCCATTTATCAATTTCTACCTATCATTACAGATAATTGAAGGGAAACCCGCGACTGGCAATTTACTGGCATCTTTCTCGGAATCAGACAGAAGCTAGTTTGACAGTGTTGTCAACAGCCGCCCTGGCTGCAAACTTCCTTGCTCAGGGGCGACGGCGAAGTGCTGGAAGGTGGTCTGGCCTGAGCTACCTCATCTTTCTGTCCATAAATCAGCGTCGTAAACATCCCGGAAGGGTTGTGATGGCGCGGCATACATAAAAAAGTGTTCACCAGCCGACTCTATTGTCGTCATTCTCGGTGGCAGAGGGGAGTGACAGGACGCTCACGCGTTGCTGAGTAGTAGCGCGGCATAATAAAGCATGGTTTGCACCATGTGTGTCACAGATTTCTTGGGGTTTCGCGAAGGTTTTTCCAAGTCTCCCCCCCCCCCCTTTGCAGTCATCCCGGCCCCAGCTGCGCGTCGGCCTTTGACTCCATCTGTCCTTCCGCTGGGGACGAGTCTCTCTCGCCAAATGGAGAACACAAGTTTGGCTCCCCAAAGTGATTCTAACCCCCACCCTCGGCTCAGCCTGAGCCAAGCGTCAGGCCTGCCGGAGGAACCGTCCAGGGGATGGAGGGAGGAGGGCGTGGAGGGGCTGCTGCTCTCGCCTACCCCCACCCATCGCTACTTTGCACGCAGAGCCGGGGCAGACAGCCGGCCTGCGCGACCCCTGCCCGCCTCGCGCTCCAAATCTGAGCGTCCTTCCTGCTGAGCTTCCCTCTCTCGGGTCCCCGGCCCAGGCGAGAACGCGCTCTGCTGCAGAGCGGCGACTCGCAGGTTGGAGTTTGCCCTCGTGTGCGCCGAGTCACTGGCGGGGAGGAGAAGGGAAGGGGGGGCGTGGGCTGGGTAGGAGCTGGAGCCCGGGCGGTCCTCGGCGCGGGGAGACCCGGCTGGGAGAGGCCGCGCCCGGAGCCGCGGCCGCGGCCGCAGCCAGAGCCGCCTCTCCCTCCCTCCCCTCCTCCTTGGCTTCGGCCCGGCGAACTCGGCCTCCCCGCCCTTACTCCACCCCTTTCCCCTGGCCGACCCCCGTCCTCTCCTTGTGTGTGTGCGCTTTAAATAATTTCATCCTTTTTGGCAAAAGAAATAATGCACCTGACTTTACCAGGGGGAAACAACAAGCCGAGCAAAACAAGGAACAGATGTAAAAGGAATAAAAGGAGAGAGAAAAAGAGATGAGACTCATTTAAAGAAATCCAGGGGCTGAAGAGGTGGCTGCAGCGGCAGAGGCTGCTGGAGCTTTCTTGTCTGCGTGAGCGGTGGCGGAGGACGTTTTCACCAGTTGCAGATTTGAACCTCGGGAACTCCTGGGTCTGTTGGTTTGCCAAACAAAGTCTTTCGTCTTTGGCCCCGACGCTGAAGAGGCTCCAGACACCTTTACAAGCTGGCAGTTGCCCCGGAGCCTTCCCGATTTGCTGGCGGAGCAATGAGTCCTTCTGGGCGGAGAATGGGAGAAGGGCACCAGCGGCGGGGGCCTCCCGCCGGCAAGCGCCTTCTGTTCCTAGGGAGGAGAGGGTCACCCCGCGGGCTGCCGGGCGGCGGCGGCGGTGGCGGCGGCGCCACCGGGGCTCAGCGCTTCCTGCTCGGGCTCTTCATGCACGCGTGGCTGTGGGCGGCCTCGGGTTCATATGCCCAGGTGTTCAACCTCAGCCTTTCCGTGGACGAAGGTCTTCCTCCGGACACTCTAGTAGGCGACATCCGCGCGGGGCTGCCGGCTGCACAGCAGCAGGAGGGGGGAGGCTTCTTTCTGTCCGAGGATTCGGATGACTCACCGCTGCTGGACGACTTCCACGTGCATCCGGACACCGGCATCATCCGCACCGCTCGGTGCCTGGACCGCGAACGGCGGGACTACTACAGCTTTGTGGCCGCCACGCTGCTGGGCGCCGTGGTGCAGGTGGAGATCCGCGTCAACGACGTGAACGATCACTCGCCCAGCTTTCCTCGAGACTCCCTGCAACTCGACGTCTCCGAGCTCAGCCCTCCAGGCACCGCCTTCCGCCTGCCAGGTGCCCACGACCCGGACGCCGGCCTGTTCAGCACGCAGGGCTACACCCTGGTGCAACCGTCCGACCTTCCCGAGGACCCCGCAGGACGGTTCTTCCAGTTGCGCTATGGAACCCCGGGGTCATCACCGTCCTCTTCGCCCCTGGAGCCCCTGGACCTGGTGCTGCTGCGGCGCCTGGACAGAGAGGCGGCGGCGGCACACGAGTTGCATATCGAAGCCTGGGATGGCGGCCGCCCGCGGCGCACCGGCCACCTGCGTGTGGAGCTGCGGGTGCTAGATGAGAACGACAACCCGCCGGTCTTCGAGCAGGGCGAGTACCAAGCCGCGGTGCGGGAGGACGCCCGGCCGGGCGCCGAGGTCTGTCGCGTGCGCGCCACCGACCGCGACCTGGGACCCAACGGCCACGTGCGCTACGGCATCCGCGCCCGCCAGGCGCTCGGGCCCCTGGGCGATGCGGCCTACTTCACCGTGGAGGAGCTGAGCGGCGTGGTGCGGGTGCAGAGGCCGCTGGACCGCGAGGCACAGGCCTGGCACCAGCTGGTGGTCGAGGCCCGCGACGGAGGGGCCGAGCCCGAGGTTGCCACTGTACGGGTGTCCATCGCGGTGCTCGACGTGAATGACAACCCGCCCGCCATTCACCTGCTCTTCCTCACGGAGGGAGGGGTCGCGCGCGTTTCCGAGGGCGCTGCACTCGGCGACTACGTGGCTCGCGTCTCCGTGTCCGACGCGGACGGTGATTCGGAGCAGGAAGAGGAGGCCGTCGGGGAGCCTGGTGCTGGCCTGGGACGCCAGAGCATCTCCTTGTCCCTGGAGGGCGGGGACGGAGCCTTTGCGCTGCGCTCTGGTGGCTCCCCCGGGGTATTTTTCCTTTGCGTTGAGGGGCCCCTGGACAGGGAGAGCCGCGACCTGTATGATCTGCGACTGGTGGCCATGGACTCGGGCTCCCCGTCGCTGAGCACAGAGGAGACGCTGCTGCTCCGGGTTGCCGACCTCAACGACCAGCCCCCTCTCTTCAGCAGGGCGCACTACCTGGCCTCGGTGTCAGAGGCCGCGGCTCCGGGCACCGCGGTCGTGTGGGTCAGCGCCTCGGATGCGGATGAGCCTGGCACAGACCACGCGCGGCTGCGCTACGCACTGGTCCACCTTCCTGTTCGCTGCAACGCGGAAGGTGTGTGGCCCACCGCCGGGTGCGGGCGGTCCTTCACTATTGATCCTGAGAGCGGCGTGATCAGCACCGCCCGGAGTCTGGATCGAGAGGTCCAGGAGGCAGTAGAGTTGAGAGTGGTAGCCCAAGACCTAGGAGAACCCCCACTCTCTGCCACCTGCCTGGTGAGCATCACCGTGGAGGACGTGAATGACAATGAGCCGGTCTTCCGGAGGCAGGTGTACAACGCCACCCTGGCGGAGCACGCGCCGGTTGGGCACTGCTTTTTGCAGGTGAGTGCGTCATGCTTCTGGATCAACCTCTGGATTCTAGAAAGGCCTGGGAAGAGAAGGCAGGATTAAAGGAATCCAGGGAGGGAACATTGTTATTTAGGTGGTTGTACCCTGGCTCCAAAAGCAGGGGGGCCTGAGCTTCCGGTCCTCCTCTACAGTGAGGCTAATGGGCGCCCTGTGGGCACCTAACTTTTCTGTCAAGGGCTTACACTGAGTGATCTCTGAGGTCCTTTCTACTTCACGTGGTATTTGGATCCTGAGTTTGCTTAAGGAATCTGGGTTTCCTTCATGCTGAATATGGGCACCCACATTGATTTGGGAGGGACCACTCACTCTCAAACTGTATGCAAATGGCGGTGTCTCATATTTTGGGGCATCATTATTTGGCATCTAAGAGAAATAAGGTGGTCCTCAGAAATTATTTTTTCCCAAATAATAATAATAATACACTTTAAACACCGAAACTGAGTAACCATTTGCAGAGATTTTTTTTAAAAATACATTTCGTACCTTTCTTAAAGGCTTACAAAGGCTAGTTGAAGACAGTCTTTTTTTTTTTTTTTTCTTTCTTTCTTTCTTTTCTTTCTTTCTTTTTTTTTTTTTTTTTTTTTTTTTTTTTTTTTTTTTTTTTTCTTTTTTTCTTTTTTTTTTTTTTTCTTAATCAGTTGTGAGTTGAGTTCCTCCAGTGAATCTTCAGGACTCTGAGAAGTAGTGGGGTTCAATTATACAATGGAAATCTTTACCTTGCTTTTTGGAAATTCTGCCTTTAGAATTCTGATCTCTCCTTCAATCTCAGAATGTTGTGACTTGGTCCCTTCTAGCACCAGTCCTCATTGGTTCCAATTTCCTATTTCTTTCCTTGCTTGCTTTCTTTCCTTTTTTTTTTTTTTGTTTTTGTTTTTGTTGTTGAAGTGTAGTTGACACACAATGTTACATTAGTTTCAGAAGTATAAGGTGATTTGACAACTCCATACATTAGGCTGTGCTCACAAATGTAGCTACTATCGGTCACCATAAAACACTATTGCAAAACTATGACTATATTCCCTGTGTGATACCTTTTATCCTGGGGTCTTGTACATTTCAGTAACTGGAAGCCTGTACTCCCATTCCCCTTCACCCTTTTTGCTCATCTCCTCACCCATCTCCCCTCTGGGTGGGTATTTAAATTAGTACAGCCAATGTGGAAAACTGCATAGAGGTTCTTCAAAGAACTAAAAATAGAAATACCATATGATCCAGTAATTTCAGTACTAGATAAAGAAAAAAAACACTAAATAGAAAAGATATATGTATCCTTATGTTTATTCTAACATATTTAGAACGGACAAGATATGGTTGCAACCTAAGGATCCACCAGTACATGAATGGATAAACAGGATGTGGTACACACACACAGGAATATTATTCAGCCATAAAAAAAGAATGAGCTCTTGACTTTTGTGACAACATGGGTGAAACTAGAAGGTATTAGGCTAAGTGAACAAAGTGAGACAGAGAAAGACAGATACCATATGATTTCACTTCTATGTGGAATCTAAAAAGCAAAACAAAGGAACAGAACAGAAACAAACCAATTTCCAGTTTCTTATCCCACGTGAGATAAACAGATTTCTAAGATTGACTTATTTTTCCAAGGTAACTTGAATAAATACAAAGAGCCTGAGAGACTAGTGAGTGAATCTCCAATGCTTTCTTTAGCTCTCAAGCTAGAGACCGCTCCTGCTTGGGGCACCTAGGTGGTTCAGTCATTAAGCATCTACTTTTGGCTCAGGCCATGATCTCAGGGTTCTGGCATCAAGTGCCCCATCAGGCTCCTTGCTCAGAAGGGAGTCCACTTCTCTCTGTCTGCCGCTCTGCCTACTTGTGGTCTCTGTCTCTCTGACAAATAAACAAATAAAATCTTTAAAACAAACAAACAAACAAACAAACAAACAAAAAGACCTCTACTGCTTATTCCCTGTTTCTCAGGGATAGGGCCTTAACTTCTATAGGTTATGTCTCAAATAATAGCCTTTAGATAATCAAGATGTTATTATATTATAAAAATGGGCTTCGTGACTGCTTCTGTCTTCTGGATCTTTTGGCTCTGCAAGCAGTAATAATCTCCATATCTTTCTCTAGAATGATTGGCAGCTTTTTTTTGAGTTGCTAGGTTATTCAAAGAAGGCTTGAGAATCAGTGACTGCTTGCTGTTGAAACAGACAAATCCTCAGATGTCGGTGAGTAGCCAATGGAAGTTCATCTCTCTCTCAAGCAAAGTTTGATATGATACAGATTAGCTGGTATTCCTCCATCCAGTGTAGGGCCAGGCCTGGGCATGACTTAGATCACATCCACCAATGTCCTGTTGGCCAGAGCATGGGTGTGTGGCCTCAGGTGCACCCCAAAGGAGGCTGACAGAGGTAAAGCACCACATAGATGCCAGTGTGCACTGATAATTTCTGCCATGGGTTTCTAAAAATGAAGTCATAATAAGTGAGAAGTTGGACTTGATGATTTTTAAGATTTCTTCCATCTGAAGACCTTGACGGTCTTGGTATGAAATAGTGCAGCCTGGCTCCATTTGAAGAAAAATAGGCAGGGTTGATTAATTGTAAGTCTCTTGATTAGAACCTGTCTTTAGAATTGTTTCTAAAATGAGGTGATCCTGTCGTGAGGTGTGTTTATCCCATTATTATGATTCGGTATGCAGCAGATCCTTTAGGAGAACCAAACTTGGCTCAAGGGGAGGACTGCATCTCCAAAGGCAAAAAACCTTTTCTGGTTGCCAAGTATCGCTGTAAATAGTATTAAGTCATGCTAATTAGAATTTCTGGAAATTCCAGTGATGTAGGCCCTCAAGACTGCAGAAACCCTCTTATACACTGGCTTCCCTGGTGGCCTTTCCCCAGCGGCTGTGTGAGCTGTCCGTGTTCTCTAAGTCCACGAGCTGGCTCTGTCCCCTACTTTCCAGGTAAACCTCACCAGGTGTCTCCCATCTGTTTTGTGTCTTTACTCTCACTCCTTTTTATCACTTTGTAAAACCGAACCTTCCCAGCTAGCCCTTGGGTCTCATGGCCTTTCCTTTCTTCCAAGGCTTTCTTTAATTGCATTGTATCAATATTTACAACCCTACCTTCTTTCTGTTGCTCTCCACCACTTTTCTCTGTTTGGACTGCGTATCTGTTCAATTCTCCTTTGTCTGAATCAAACAAAAGCAAAATGAGAAGCAACAGGGGGAAAAAAAGTTCTTTCCTGTATTCCCTAAAAGGGAATACCGTGTCATCTAATGAAATAAAGGCTTGAACCTTCAAGGTGTCTTGGCTGTCACTCCACATTATTGATCCTTGAGGTTCTTCCACTCTTGATTTCTGCTGCCCCCATAGTGCTGGCCATCCTCCTGTCCCCCGGTGCTTCCCGAACCCCTTTATATTCTCATACCCAAATCAGAACTTTACAAAGACTTTAAAGGTGAGGGAGAATGACGGGATTTAATACCAAGTAGGAGAACGAGTAGCAACCTGAGATCGGTGATAGCAACCTCCATGGACCTCTAGTCCCAAGGGGTTTTCACAACCTAGCAGGCACTCACCTGGATTCTTAATTCCTTGCTCCCCACTGTCCCCCATGCAGAGAACCCCTTCTTCACAACCCACCCCACAGGAGCTCTTCTCAGTGTCTCCATATGGCCCAGGCAGAGAGGGATTTCTACTCAGCAGACACTCAAGGGTTGCCTCCCCAAATTCAGGGTCTGGCCTAAAAGATGCTCTTTCTCCTCAGATTACTGTCAAAAAGACGAACTTCCACAAGTACAGTGATGTGAACTGTGCTTACAGACTTTATCGCCAGCATTTATACCTGAATCACAGCAATGCTGTCACGAGGACTGTCTCAGACGTCCTCAAATATCATTACCAGATTCATTCACTAATTCATTTATTTAATCAAACAGCAAACTCGATTGAATAAACACACCATTCCATGAGTAAATATCTGTGAAGTACCCCTTACATGATGGGAACTAGTGTTAGCACTGAGGATATAGCAGTGAGCAGACAGGGCCAGGTCCCTGGGCCACCAGAGCCTATGGTGCTGGTGGTGCTGCTGGTGGTGGTGGGGGCGCTCTCTCCTTCCCTCCACTGCCAGGGTCCTCAAGAAGGAAGGACACTTGCTCCGCCTCCGCTAGCTGATCCTTCTACAGCCCCCTGTTCTGATGTTCCCTCATCATTATACTAAACCCTGTCTCTCAGAAGGCAGCTGTGTTTTTAAATTTAAATCCAATCAGCTTTTCTTAATCATGAAGCATTTTGGACTGTGGCCTGCTCACTCCCTCTTTCTTGAAGGCTGCCACCTCATTTGTCTTTTCTTTCTGCCTCTCTCTTGCCGGGTTGTCCTTTTCTTCTTGGACCTCCAACCCCCATCCCCCCCAACCCCCCTCCATGGTGGAGGTGCAGGTATGGGCATCAGTCTTCCTCTCAGTTTGCTCTTTTCTATGCTTTCCTTCTATGCTTTTCCCAAACCAAAGTCATTTCCTTTCTAGCATTAACGTCTTTCTTTCTTAACTTTTGTTCATTGGCTCCTTTCTGAAACGTTCCCATTTTTACTAATGTGTCCTTTCCATAGATGTGTTTATGCATTTGGTGTGTGTGTGTGTGGATCTGCTGTTTGTTGGAGTGGTTGTGTTTGACATTTTTGGAAAGTAAAGGAACAGGGTAAAGAACAGGTCATGACTCAAACCAATCAGTTGGGTAAAAAGCAAGTGTTGAGAGGGCACTTGGCTGTGCTTGTTCATTCGCTCTCATGGTCTGACTCTGAGGAACCCATCTAAGAGGGAGCCTCAGCAGTGGCTGTTAAAGATCCTATCTACCCCGGGAAGACCCTGAGGGATGGAAGAACCCGATTCCTGCTGGGCTCCATGGACCAGAAAGGACTAAAGTGTATCTTCTTTCTGATTGTATCTTTATCATTATGTCTTTCAGAGTTACTTCTTTTTAAAAAATATCTCCTAGCTATTAATAAAGTCTTGCTCAATGTGTTGGCTTTGTCTCAGCTCTACTATGGAGGTAAAAATGGAGAACCCCAAACCCCTCCAGGGATGGTAAGATTTAAGTGAAGGGCCATTCATTGGCTTTAGTCAGACCATCCAGGGCAAGTAGCCACTCCCTAAAGGCTGAGCGATGATGAAAGCACAAATCTGCAAGAGAAGCTGAGGGAAAGTGGTTCCTCTCTTGGTGGGAGGCCCTTTCTCTTCAGAGCCTTTCCTAGTGCCTTTGAAAGTAACAGACTTGATTAAGGAAGAAGATGTTTCCTGAATTCTTGGTGTCATCTCTGATTCCTCTGCACAGTTGACCACAGGAGCTGACCCATCTTATGGACCTCAGTATTTCTTACACCCATCCCTTCATTTATACCCATGGACCTTACCCTAGTTCTGTCCATCATCACTTCTTGTCTTGTATTGCTCTTTCTTCAAACTGGAGATGGTAGCCATATCTTAAATGTGCCCCCCTCCCACTAAATGTTTTCTCATGTGTCCCGCTCTTCTTTTCTTTTTCAAAGATTTATTTATTTTAGAGAGACAGAGAGCATATGTGCATGCAAGGGGACTTCCCACCGAGGGAGCAGCCCAATGTGGGGCTCGATCTCAAGATCCTGCGATCGCCACCTGAGCCACCCAGGCTCCCTGTCCCCTTCTTTTCTTAATGTTCTTTGCGGTGCTACAGTTGTTTACTTGTATTGGTAAAACAGTGGATTGTAAGTAGCTTGTGGGGCTGCAGTTTAATGGTATTTTGAGTCCTCTGTAATTCCTCATGTCCTCCATCGAATTCATTAGAAGACCAGTAACGTTGGATTGTATTGAAGAGCTGCAGAGTGAAAACAAAAGCGAAGTAAGAGCTTCAACTAGTCAGAGTTTTTACTTTTTAATTTTTCACATTTCATCTGAGTGTGTATCAATTTTATTTGAAAGTATATTTTCTCTGTATAGTTTATCATTTATCCTTTGGAATTCTGTGGTCTGAATTACATTGCTTATCCCTCACTTTCCTACTAGCATACCCTTATTGTTGACCTTACTTGCATGCTTCCATACTTACATAGTGTATACTGGCTTTGATGGCCAACGATTGTCCACTTCTAGCTCTTTTATTTATGTTCTTTCTTTCTTTCCTGGCTCTTTTAAGAGGACATGTCCTGTATGTACACACGAACTGAAGGCATGTGAGATTCCCACTGCAGTCATTTGCATCTGTCTCCAGGATATGTCTAGAATACCTGCCAACTGTCATCTTCCCTGATTATCCAACTCCTGCTGGCCTTAGCCCTTAGTTCCCAGCATGTGCTGTATATGCCTCTGGCTTTGCTTTAATGACCTGTTTTAAGCACTTGAGATCAACTGTAGAATTCTTAGACTTCATTTTGATATTCCTCTTCTTTCTTTCCCCACACAACTGCTACTCAAGACCCATCAGCTAGCTTTACTTCCTTTTCCCTTTCCCTGCTTGGGAAAGGTGATCAGATAATACATATGGATGTGTTACAGGAAGGGTATTGCCTGGAATCTGAGGGATGTATCTTTAGTTACAGTCAATAGATAACTTGCCAGGAAATTGTCTAGTTCTTGGTCCTATAATGAAAGGTAACTGACACTACTTGGTAGAGTGTTTATAGCTTTGAAGATAAAAATTAAATTGCATGCAGTGATGAAAAACATAGGCAGACTCTGGGGCCACAGTGCCTATGTTTGAATCTGAGTTCTGCTACTTACTAGCAGTATGATTTGGGCACTGTACCTCAGATTCCTCCCCTAGAAAATATGGATAACAGTAGTGTCAGCTTGGTAGAGTTTTTGTGTGGCTTATGAATTAATACATGTTTGCTTAGAGCGGTGCTTGACTCATAGAAAGTACTCAATATAAGATGTATTGAGTTACTTACTAACATTATTCAATGGTAGTAAGCAAGACTTCTAAAAATGTTGAGGGAAACTAGTTTGCCTGATGCAGCAATCAGTCATTAAAAATGACATTTCAAATTAAGATTGTCTTGCACTGAAAGACGGAAGAGGAGGAGAAATACATTTCAATGGTGTATCAGGATTTAGCTATATTTCTATGTTTCTGGAAATGAAAGCAGAAATCTGTTTTACTTAATTTGGACACGTAACATCTTATAGGTTAGGAATCCCACCTGTCTTAAGGAAGGTTCAGATGACCTTTCAATAGCAAACCTTCCCCTCCCACCCCTCAGAAAGCGCTGTGAGGATCTTAGAGACACTAGGCCCCATGGTAAAAGCAGTGGCCAAGGCCTCTGAGCAGTGGGTCGTGACTCCTCATGGGTCCACCTCAGGGGTGCTTCCCACCTTAGGGGTGCTCCCCGCCACACTGAGACTCGGCACCAAACACTGACCCCTCTCAACTGTGCAGGGCACGAATCTAATTTTTTTTTTACTTTTATTTTATTTTATTTTTATTTTTTTTAAACATATTTTTATCCCCAGGGGTACATGTCTGTGAATCGCCAGGTTTACACACTTCACAGCACTAACCATAGCACATACCCTCCTCAATGTCCATTACCCCACCCACCTTTCCCGACCCCCTCCCCCCAGCAACCCTCAGTTTATTTTGTGAGATTAAAAAAAAGTTGAAAATAGAACTACCCTATGACCCAGCAATTGCACTACTGGGTATTTACCCTAAAGATACAAACATAGTGATCCGAAGGGGCACGTGCACCCGAATGTTTATAGCAGCGATGTCTACAATAGCCAAACTATGGAAAGAACCTAGATGTCCATCAACAGATGAATGGATAAAGAAGATGTGGTATATATACACAATGGAATACTATGCAGCCATCAAAAGAAATGAAATCTTGCCATTCGCAACGACGTGGATGGAACTAGAGGGTATCATGCTTAGTGAAATAAGTCTATCAGAGAAAGACAACTATCATATGATATCCCTGATATGAGGAAGTGGAGATGCAACATGGGGGACTAGGGGTGTAGAAAAAGAAGAAAAGAAACAAGATGGGATTGGGAGGGAGACAAACCATACGAATCTAATTTTTAAGTGGCTTAGTGTCTTTTTTTCTGTTGATCCAGTATTACACTTTCAAGTCTTTTTTTGGGAAGGCATGGAAGTAAACAGCACTGGACTTGGGGTCGGAACACCTTGGTTCTGACTCCGACTGCACTGCTAGTTCTAACTAACTTTACTGGCCAGTTCCTCATCCATGAAATGCGTAGTAGTCAAAAATGAAATGTGTTTCTATATTACGAGGAATTGATTCACACAATTACAGAGACAGAGAAATCCCACAATCCCGTCATCTGCCATCTGCAAACCGAGGACCCAGGAAAATTTGTGTAATTCAGTCCAAGTCTGAAGGCCCAAGAACCAGGAGAGCTGATACTGTGGGTGCCAGTCAGGGGCGGAAGAAGACCGATGTCTCACCTAATACAATCAGGCTGAGAGGCAGCTCATCCCACCTCCTCCTTTTTGTTCTAGTCAGGCCTTCAGTGGATTGGATGATGCCCACATACATTGGGGAGGGCATTTTGTTTTACTCACTCCCTCAATACAAGTATTGATGTCCAGGGATCAGTCGGTTAAGCGTCTGCCTTTGGCTCAGGTCATGATGCTGGCCAGCATCCTGGGATAGAGCCCCACATGAGACTCCCTGCTCAGCAGGGAATCTGCTTCTCCCTCTGCCTGGCACTTCCCCTCCTGGTGCTCTCTCTCTCTCTCTCTCTGACAAATAGATAAAATCTTCAAAACAAAATGAAACAAAAACATATATTGATGTCCAGATGACAATATGTGATGTCCTCTGGAAGCCCCCTGCCACATAACCAGAAATAATGTTTAGCTACATACCTGGGCATCTCATGGCCCAGTCAAGTTGACACATTATTCATCCCATGTTAGTTCATTCTGGCAACACATTATTGTAAGAATTTAAGATAATACATATGATGTGATAGAAAGTAGGAAGAGTGTAGGAAGAATTCAGGGCCTTTGCAGGAAACAAGTTTTTTATGCAGTGGACTAGGATGGAGGTTTCATTAGAAATGCACCTTCTAGGGAGTCCCCTGCCCTCTTTTATGATATATGCTTTTATTTACAGACTTGTGATGGAAGCGTTCTATTGTAGCTAGGCACTTCTTCTTTTTTTTTTTTTTTGCATAAGAAAGTGTAAAACATTCCTAGACATGATCGCTTCCAAAAGAGAATCATTTAGGATGGATTTCTGAAAGTTGTGATTAGTAAGATTTCCTTTCTTTGAAGATTGAAGTCTGACAATAAATTAATTTTATTAACATCTTGACACCAGACTTACACTAACGAGCCCCTTGCCTTCTAAATTATAAATTAAAAGTGAGCAACTATGAAAGTAATGTATGCTTTCATAGCTCATTAGGGAAATTATGCTAGATCATTTTTAGAAATGCCAGGTTACTTCTTGAAATCTCACTGAATTAAAATCTTCATTTTAAAGGATTTTGTGCTTTATGGCACAGGTGGATCAGATGAATATCATAACACATATCAATTTTAACTAAAACACTATTTAGGATTGTATAGTCTATGTGACGATAGTATAAATTGGAATAACCACAGTGTGTCTGGTTCCTATATTGAAGACATGGGAAGAGATAGCCCATAAAGAACTTTCAGTATTTGCCTAGAGTTTGGACTTTGTTATGGAAGCAAGCAGGAGAGAGGATGGGGGGCTTTTGAGGAGAGATTGACACATGTCAAGTAAGGTTTTAAGAAGCCTTGTCTTGGGTTAGTAGCAGGAGATAGGGAAACCAAGTAAGAGAGTCCTGACACTCTTATCATAATCCCTATTCAGCCATGAGGGCTTGACCCTGGGAGAATGGTCATGTAAGGTAATGGAAAGGGTGGCCTGAGAGGCATTATAAAGGAAGAATTGGTACAACTTGAACAGGATGTGAGGGGAGTCGTGCTGGGGGAAGCAAAAAATGGTGCCGTATTTCAATCTGCTTAGTGGGAAGAATAGGAAAAGCTGGAGGTGAGAGTTTTGGGGGGAAGAATGCTCATTCAGTCAAGTGTCTGGGCTGTTGAGTACGAATTAATGGCCAGGAGTCCAGGAAAAGATATCTTGATGGCTATTTAGATATTCAGAACTAAGTGCAGTCAAGAGCCTGAGGTTGACAAGAGAAAGTCGGAAGACATTCACGTGGAGGTGAGAATCAAAGCTGTGGAAGTGGGGAGCCCGAGAGAAGAGACTGAAAGAAGAGTCAATGGTTCAGGACGCTGGCTGGCGCAAGGGTCTCGCCACTCCTGCAAGTGGGAGGGCAGGTCTCTGTGCGGCTGCTTCTACTGCTGTTTTGTTGGCTTGGTCTCCTCAGCCTAGTGGATCAGAGCCCAGATGGATGGCTGGCAGCTTATCCCATTTCCTGAGCGAATCCGGGCTGCCTCTCAAATACTTGGCATCCCTCGCCATGCTTCCAGGCGCTAAGTAAGGTGCACGCTCGGCTCTGCTATTTTCTCTTCTCTACCATCTTTCTTTACTACAAACATCCTCATCAGTCCCTCATATGCATTTTATTTTTTTAAAGATTATTTATTTATTTATTTGGCAGCACAGGAGAGAGAGAGAGAGAGAGAGAGAGAGAGAGAGAGAGAAGCAGAGGGAGAGGGAGAAGCAGACTCCTCACCAAGCAGGGAGCCTGATGAGGGGCTCCATCCCAGGATCCTGGGATCATGACCTGAGCTGAAGGCAGATACTTAACTGATGGGGCCACCCAGGTGACCCCCTCCATACACATTTTAGCCATTTTGTCTCCATTATAACTCTTGCCATTCAGCCAAACTGGTCTTATATTCTCCCATTTGGCCCAGTATTGATTTGGCCCAAATTGATTTTGTTGTTACTTTGATTCCAGGAGCATCCCCCCCCCCCCCGCCCCAGTCAGACTTTACTAACCTGGAGGCATCTAGAACTTCTCCTCTCAGCTTGTATTCTGGCTGATCATAGCCTCCTGGCATTTCAGCTCTCTCAGTCTTTGATTTAGTTTATATTTACTTTTTGAAACTAGATTTTCTTTTAGGCCCCTTATTCTTCCTTTTCTTTCTTTAGCTATCAGCCCCTTCCTTGCTTTAGTTCCTTCTTTGTCCAGCTAGAATTCTCAGAGGCACGCTGCTAACCCTTGCTCTTTCATATCTGGGTCCATACTACCGATGATGGATGGGTCCAGCGCTGTGCTCTGCCCCCATACTTGTACCGGGAACGGTGCTGGAATAATTCTGCATGGCGGTTGGTTCCATTGTAAGTGTGTGGTATCAGCCGGGCCTTCCGTTCTGCTGGGCAATCTTGGCATCTCTCCCACAACTTCACTCTCTTTCAGCATCATGTCTTGCTCCCTTTTCTCTTACAGGTAATCATGCCTCCTACTCAGTGGACTCCAGAAGGTGAAAACATGCTTGCGTTTTGCCTCCCATTATCAGGCTTTCCTGTCTCTGTGCCATCTAGCCCCCAAGGACTAGGTGCTTCTCCTCCATTCAAATCAAACCCATCCATGGCTTCTCCACACTTCACCTCTTCCATTTTTTCTGACATTCTTCTCAGTTATACCCTCTCTCCTCTTTTATCCCTGTTTCTCTACTCATTCCTTCTCTTTAGCATATACTGTGCCTCTCCTACTGTTGGCAGTGTTTCCAAACCAAGACTGTGGGTATGCTGCCTCTGTTTGCTCAACTTCCTTCCTCAGTGCCCTCTAATGATCCAGTCTAACACCTGTTGGCCAATCTCTTTTTGCACCTAACCATATGTTAAGAGCCCTTTCTCACTTGAAGGAAGGTTCCAGAAAATTCTGCTACGTCCTCTTTAGAGTCTGGTATCACTTGATGATGGGTTCAGTACTTCTAGAGCTAAAGTGGTCTTCTTCAGCATCTGCTAGTATAATGAAGTTGTGAAGACAGTGTAGCTCTGAGTGTGTGGAGGCATTTTAGCTCTCATTATGTCCAGGTGTCCTTGAGTTGAACAGAGGAAGAGAGATCTAGTGGACAATAGTGTGTACTTTGGAGCCAGGCAGAACTGGGTTTAAATTTTAGCTCTGTTCCTTAGTAGCTTGACTTGTAGCAAGTTGCCAAAGCTTTGGAAGCCTCAGTTTCTCATTCATAAAATTGGGATGATAGGAGAATCTACCCCATAAGGCAGTTGCGGAGATTGAACGAGATGATGAATATCCAGTGCAGAGAGCAGTGCCTGGCACATAGTAAACTCCCAGGAAAGTTTATTATGTGGACCTTCACCTGTGTTTGATTAAACTGAGAAGCCAAGGAAGAATGGAAGAAACAAAGGTCAGTCTTTTGTTTGAAAAATGCCAATGACTAGTCATGTTAAATGAGTAGAAATATGATTCTGAACCTCAAATGACATTCTAGGGAAGTGCACTGGCTTAATTACTATGTAGAGTTTCAGTCCCAAATATGGCCTGGGTCTTAGCAGGGAGGACCACAGGGGCCATGTGAGCCATGAGGATACCTTCACCTTCTTGGTTTAAAACAAAGATAAGCCTGAACCTCCTGTTCCTGACAGTCCTTCATAGCTCACCTCTGGTCATCCTTGCCAGTCTCAGGGCTTTTACTCTGGACACTTATCTGGCCTTCCAAGGTCAAGGGAAGGGCATTTTTAAAGAAAAAGACACCACTTGGTTTTGTTTTGCTGCACATGTCTCGGAATATGTTATCCCAGTGAAGGGGAAAGGCATTGAGTCCCTAATATGGCTGACTTTTGTCTTCATTTTTAAATGTTATTGTCCTAAGAGCTTCTTCTCATTCAGGAGTAGAAGTGGGGCAAAGGGAAAAAGAGGAGTGCTTTAAGTTTTCTTTCAGTTAAAGAGAAACACTATCAATTGTATCATTTGTATCAAATGATAGTGTTCCTTTAACCAACATTTATTCATACACACTACTTTAAGCGTGGACTGAGGGTAAAATAAAGCCACAGTGATTTTGAATAATTTAATTTATTGTCGGGAATTTACTAAAAAAAAAAAAAAAGGACATCAGTTATAATTTATTTGGATACCTTCTTTAAGAAAGCCAAAAAACAAAAATCATTCCTTAAAACTTTGCACATCAAAATAGCAGACTTATTGTTAAGATATATTATAATTAGAATATTAACATAAAACTTTTCAGTTTTATTTTATCTTTTTAATTTTTAAAAAGATTTTATTTACTTGAGAGAGAGAGAGAGCTTCTACTTCTACAAGGGGGGTTGGAGGGGCAGAGAGAGGGAGACACAGACTCCCTGCTGAGCAGGGAGCCCATGAGGCTCAGTCCCAGGACTCTGAGATCATGACCTGAGCCAAAGGTAGATGCTTAACTGACTGAGCCACCCAGATGCCCCTAGCTGTATTTTAATGTGCTGTGTGTAACTTTGGCATATTAAGATCAAGTAAAATTTTTTTGTGCTCACTTTTAGAAATTGAAATTTATATTTTCCATTTTAAATCATGGCAGTAATTTTTAATTGCTGCATTTTTTTCAATGTTATTGTTGGTTTACTTCATATTAAATCCTCACACAAGAAAATACCATCCACTTGATGCTTTTGGGAAATGTATTGTGGCAAAAAATAAGGAAGACCTATAGCCTAGCTTTGTGTTCACAAGGATAACAAAGAGAAAAGAACAGGGCGGCATGGATGGCTGTCCTTAAGCATCTGCTTTCGGCTCAGGTCATGATTCTGGGATCCTGGGATGGAGTCCCGCTTCTGAGGGAAGCCTGCTTTTCCCTCTCCTACTCCTCTCACCCCACCCCCACCCACTGCCGCTTGTGTTCTCTCTCTCACTGTCTCTGTCTCTCTGTCAACTAAATAAATAAAATCTTAAAAAGTAAAACAAAGAGAAAAGGACAAAAGAGAACTTGAGGCAATTTCTGATCAGTTTGGTTACTGACAGGTGATCCCCAAATTCTGTTCAAGAGACTGTTCTCCACCTTTAAAAGCCCTTCTGTTCAGATTATTCTGAGTGTTCTTTTGTTCTTCATTTAAATCAGTTGCATAGGAATAGCCATTGTTATAGTTATATTTTCAAGAGATTAAAGATTATTTCTAGCCTTACCATGAACGGACTTGAAGACCCTTTGATTTTTAACGGTTGTCTAGTAAGGAACTTCCTGAGTTGTATACTCTGCTTGATGTCTGCTTTTGGGAACACGGAAGACATTATTGTTTACATAGAGTGACTTGTCTAGTTCTTCAGAGTGTCTGTTCTAAAGGAAGTAAGGCATGAGGTAAAGAGCAATCTAAGCATGGGCACTGTTTTCTTTCCTTTGAAGTATAGATTGTTTTAAGTACTGAGCTGTTAAAAAAAATACAAAGGCTGTTCTGTTGCATTAGGGCATAAACAAGAACACAGTATTTCAGTGATGGCAGCTACTTTGTTTCCTGGACTCATCTCACAAGAATTTTTATATGCTATTTTCCCTGTGTAGAATCTGATGGGCATGCTTAGGTCTATTCCATTTCCATTGCCTCTGTCAGTGACCAGTGCAAGAAAGAGAGGTGACAGGAAGTGTGGTTTATAAATTAATGTTTGACAGTACTTTAGATAATTTGCTTACTTGCATAGAAATATAGATTCTGTGTATATTACAGAGAATATTATTATATTATTATATTACCCTCATACCACTAGATGAATTTGCTAAGTTTATCTTGAGTCTTGAATCTTAGTACATTTTATTTTATTTTAAAGATTTTATTTATTTATTTGACAGAGATCACAAGTAGGCAGAGAGAGAGAGAGGAGGAAGCAGGCTCCCTGCCGAGCAGAGAGCCCCATGCAGCGCTCAATCCCAGGACTCTGGGATCACTCTTAGTGAAGGCAGAGGCTTTAACCCACTGAGCCACCCAGGTGCCCCAAATCTTAGTACATTTTAAAGGAAGGGCAGTTTTTTTGGAACTTGGTAATACTCACTTTTGTTCTATTCACAGAGGAGCATGGTAGTGCTCTTATCCAAATTCATAATAATCTTAAGGATAATTTGCTATTATTTCTCTAAATGAATTTTAACATTTAAGTGCAGTTAGTACTTTCATCTATAATTTGTGAAGATAACTGTTCTATTTTTTTAAAATGAGAAAGTTACACTTATTCCATGTATAAAGAGGAATCTTTCTAGAGGCTGCTTTCCCTTTATTTTAAAGTTTTTTTTTTTCCTGCCTCATTCTTTTTTTTCCTGTGTTCTTGAGATTCCCAATATCCATATGTTAAACTTTTTTTGTTTTAAATTTATTTGTCAGAGAGAGAGAGAGCACAGGCAGACAGAGTGGCAGGCAGAGGCAGAGGGAGAAGCAGGCTCCCTGCCGAGCAAGGAACCCGATGTGGGACTCGATCCCAGGACGCCGTGATCATGACCTGAGCCGAAGGCAGCCTCTTAACCAACTGAGCCACCCAGGCATCCCCATATGTTAAACTTTTTGATATGAAGCCTTGAGGTGCTGTTCATTCTCCTTTTCAATGATTTTCCTTCTGTTCTTCAGACCAGATGGTTTCTGTTGCTCTATTTCAAGTTCACTCTCCTCATATCCATTCTGTTAAGTACATCCAACATTTAAAAAAAAAATTTCAGATGTTGTTTTTTTCATTTGTAGAATTTCCATTTTGTTCTTTTATAGTTTCTGTTTCTCTGATGATATTTGCTATCTTTTCATTCATTACAAGAGTGTCTTTCACTATAATAGCTGCCTTAAGGCCCTTGTCTGTGCATTCTGACATCTGGACTATCCTGGGTTGGGTTCTTTGTTTTTTTCCCCTGGAAAATAGAGCACATTTTCCTAATTATTCATATGCTGAATAATTTTGAATTATATCCTGAATATTGTGAATGTTATTATGGAAATTCTAGATTCTGTTATATTCTTCTGAATAGTGTTGATATTTTTGTTTTAGCAGACTTGGTTGGACTCATACCGCAAATTCCTGGTGCCAGGACAAATATCACTTCAGTTCTGCTTTTTCTTAACTGGGTTATTTGCAATTTGCTCCACTCATGTGTAGTTTAGGGTTGGCGAGAGATTTGGGAAGAGTATATACACAGTATCTGGGGCTTGCCCCGAAGGCTTTCTCTCATCTGGGATTTTCCTTCCACTCTCTAATGGTTGTGGTTGCCTGCATTCTGTGTTAAAGTTTTTCAATTCAGAAAGACTGTGTTTCAATTGGTAATTTAGTTACCCTGCATAATGCCTTGAGGGATACCTGTCCTTAGGTAGCAGGCCAAAATAACAATAACAACAACAACAACAACAACAACAACAACAACCTGTCCTTTAGTAGCAGGCCATAATAATAATAATAATAATAATAATAATAATAATAATAATAAATTAAACTTAAAAAATGGGAAACCCATTTTATGTCAGTCCATTCTTCTAATTTTTGAACCCTTGTGAAAATCTGACTACTTTTGTTCAGTCCCTGGAATCTTCAGGTATTTTTTTTTCCATTTTACTCAGAGTTTATAGTCATTACATACAAAAGAGTAGGTTTTTTGGAGCATATTGAGTCATACTAGAAGCATAACTCCTGTTCTTTCCCTACACTCAAATCTCTATTAATTTCAATGAGATTCAGATGATTAAGACTTGATGGTAAAAGCCTTTTGAAAATAAATCCTTTAGAATTTTGTTCTACTTAGTAGATTATGATTGAGTGGCAGCTAATGTGTTCAACTACAAAGGTTTACTGATTCAGTGTTCCATAGCTTAATTAATGTTAGCAGTAGTGAATGTTAACAGTTTAAATCATTTAAATGTATTTTAGTTTTACCCAGACTCAACAAATAAATTCATGTATTTATAATTCTATAATTGTAATTGAACAAATGATAATCTTTCATGAAAATGTGGTGATGAAATCAAGTCCAGGAATTATCTGATAGTATTTCCTACCATTGAGTTTGGCTGAGAAATATAGGGAAAATAATTTACAGTGACCCATTTGAGAAAAATCAGTTCTTAGCAAGCCTTGTCCAAATGCAAACAACCAGCTAGGATCATTAAGACCAAGTTTTTATATGCCATGCCAGAGAATTTTTTAAAATCTATTTTTACCCATACCCTCTCCCAGTCTCCACCTAGGAAACACAAGTTTGTTCTCTGTATCTAAGAGTTTGTTTTCTTGTTTGTCTCTTTTTTTTTCTTTGTTTTGTTTTAGAAGCTTTTGTCTAAGTAGAAATTCATTTTCCTATGTCTCTCTTTTTGTAAGTCAAGACTTTGAGCCCAAATACTTCACAATCATCTTTTACCAAGTATATTGTCCTCTTATCCTGTATCAGATAGAACTTGACATTTCCTTTGATAAATGCTTTCTTTCAAAATCATCTGTAACACAGATCTGATTTCATTACTCATGACTTAAAGCCTTCAGTGACACTCTACTAGTTGTAAGATCAAGTTCAAAATCCGTGCCTAATCCATTCTGCCTGCCTTTCTATCCTTGTTTCAAGGAACCCTCCCCAATTCCTTCATATTTCATGAAGGCAGCTTGCTCTTTCTTACCTCAGGCCTTGGCTTTGTGTTATGGACTGAATGCTTGTCTTATGTTGAAACTCTTATGTTGAAACCCTAACCCCCCAGTGTAATGGTTTTTAAAGGTGGGGCCTTTGGGAGATAACTTAATTTATATGTGGTCATGAGAGTGCCCCTGCCCAATGGGATTAATATCCTTGTAAGAAGAAGATGACATAGCAAAGGAAACCATCAGCAAAATGAAAAGGCAGCCTACTGAACAGGAGAAAATATTTGCAAATCATATATCTGATAAGGGGCTAATATCCAAAATATATAAAAAACTCATACAACTTAATAGCAGAGCAATCTGATTTAAAAAATAAGCAGAAGAGCTGAACAGTCATTTTTCCAAAGAAGATATGTGATGGCCAACAGGTACATGAAAAGATGCTCAACATCATTATCAGGGAAATGCAAATCAAAGCCACAATGAGATATCTATCACTTCATACATATTAGAATGGCTAGTATCAAAAAGATAAGAAATAACAAGTGTTGGCAGGGATGTGGAGAAAAGGATGGTACCCTTGTGCTCTCTTAGTTGGAATGAAAATTGGTGCAGCCACTGTGGAAATCAGTATGGAGATGCCTCAAAAAATTAAAATTAGAACTACCTTGTGATCCAGGAATTCTATTTCTGGGTATTTATCTGAAGAAAACAAAAACATTAACTTGAAAAGATATCTGCACTCCGTGTTCATTGCCTATTATTTACAATAGCCAAGCTATGCAAACAGCTAAGTGTCCATCAACACACATGAATGGATAAAGAAATTGTAGTATACTTATACACAATGGAATATTATTCAGCCATTAAAAACAATGAAATCCTGCAATATGCAACAATTAGGATGGGCCTTGAAGGCATAATTCTAAGTGAAGTAAGTGGAGAAAAATAAATACCATATGATCTCTCTTATATGGGGAATCTAAAAAGCATACAAAAAACCAGCCCATCGGGCTCCCTGCTCAGCGGAAAGCCTGCTTCTCCCTCTCCCATTCCCTCTCTTGCTGTCTCTGTCTCTGTCATATAAATAAATAAAATCTTAAGAAAAAAAAAGCAAACAAAAACAAACAGAGCTCTTACAGAGAACAGATTGATGGTTGCCAGAAGCAAGGGGTGGGGGTGGGAGAGATGAGTGAACTTTTTTTTTTTAGTTTAAATAAATTGAATGATTTATAATTAAAAAAAAAAAAAAGACCAGAGCTTGTTTTCCCCACAATGGGAGGAAATACGGGTGTACGTAAGTCGGGAAGGGGGTTCTCACCAGGACTGGACAATGCTGACACTCTGATCTCAGCCTTCCAGTTCCAGAACTGGGAGGAATGGATTTCTCTTTTTAAAGTCAGGTGGTGTTATGCCCAAGTTTTCGTGTCTGAGAGACCACCAAGGAGCCAACAGTGATGTAATCACACGAGGGTTTATTCGACCAGCTTAAGCTTGGGCCCAAGTATGCCCGATGCAGCGAAGTAGGGACTTGGACCCCGAGGTGACATGCTTAAGCTTGGGCCCAAGTAAACCCAATGCAGTGGAGTAGGGACTTGGACCCCAAGGCTAGTTAAGGCAGGGGTTTTTATAGGTCATTACAAGAGGCTTGGAGGGGGGAGGAGGAGAAGTTTTAGACTTTTCTGCAGTAAGCTGATTAGCTGTTGTCGGGGTGTTGCAGGGTGGGGTACTTTCTTGGAACTAAAGCAGGGTGGGGGTTCCTGGAACTAAAGTAAAGTAGGGGAAAGTTCAGCCCTTGGGCCTGAGATGGCTGCCAAAGCTAAGATGGCTGTACTTGTGCTAATGCTAAACTTGAGGTGGGATGGCCTTAATTTTCTCGGCCTCCACAGTGGTCCATGGTATTTTATTAGGGCTGACTGAACTAAGACACTAGTTCCTCTCTTCACTTGAAATGTCTTCTGCTCCAGGTCTCCCTTCCCCCACCACTCTTACTGGTTCCTTGAAAATATCATGTCTTTAGGAAGCCTTCCTTGACCATCTAAGGCTCCTACCTAGTCATTGTTTAGTCCTGTCTTATAAACACCCATAGATTATATGTGTTATGCAGTAAATCTCTTCTGTAGCACACCTCATACAGGTAACCTGTGTAATATGTGCCTTCCTGCTCATGATAAGCTTCACGAGATGACGGTAGAAGCCTTATCTGTCTTGCTTGCTGCTAAGTGCTTACGAAAATGCCCAGCACATAATAACAGTAAGATTTGTTAAATGTTGAAGTGAAATCACCTGCATGGTACCCACCTAGATGAGTGCTCACTGCTTCAGGGATTGAGCGTATCCTACCATGTTCTTAGGACTTTCTGAAAAGCAATGCTGGCATTGAAACATCTAGCATAAACATTATAATACAGTAAGTCAGTTAATATCTTTTTTATGTTGTAATTTAGTACCAGACAATTCTCATTTCATGTAAAAAACATGATCTTTGTCAGTGCCTCTTTTTACTATCAGAATATGAAGCCATGAATTTTGTATATTTTCAGAAATAGTACTCGAGTCTTTTTGATTCTTAAATGTCTCAAGTTAATAATCTACTGGTTAGTCCTTTAACCTGTCTTTAAAGATATTCTTTGATATATATATATATATCCAATATATATATGAGATATAGATATACTATATACCAAATATATGTATATTATTATTCTATAAAGAAATAGGGAACTAATTTGGAAGTGTAGCAATATTTTAATTTTTTAGTTTATTCTGTCTACTCTCTAGCATGAAAAATAAACAAACCAGTTTGAAACTTAAAAAAAAAAGAGCAATCCCAGTAGATGTATTTCCTCTTCTTTTTTTGGAGGAGTGCCAATATTGTAAAGCACTTTTCCAAATCCTTTCAAGCAGAATATGAGCTGGCTTATTAATAGTTATATGCTCAGTGGGAGCGAGCAAGTGGAAAGAATACAGATAGACTGGAGTCTCTGGCTCTGCGTATTATAAGCTGTGTTCTTTGAACCTCATTGTATTTCATCTGGTAAATGGGATAATAATATGCACTTTGAAGAGTTATTATTTCAAACTCTAGCACATAATAGGCACTTAAAAAGTCAGAACTATTTCTTACAAGTGGAGACATGGGAATTCAACCACCCATTATTCTTAAGATTGTTCTCCCCAGACTGGGTGATTTCTGCACAAAACAATGCAGGAAATAACTTACTACGTAACGACCGGTGGAATACAAGTCCTATGTCTGCAGGATTAGTTTTCTTTGTTTATATTGACTTGCTCATCTTGTGCTAACAAATAATGAGATTGGACATGGCCACAAATTATATATCATAATCCTGAGAAAAACAAATTCAAGATATGGCCTCATTATATGCCAGAAAATATGGCTAATTTACTCCTTTATGATTTCAACCTATCAACTATATGAACCTACCCTTAATTTTATGTTGTTCTTCAAGAGTTACTTTATAGCTTTGATGGGCAGAATTCTACAGTACTGATGTAGTAAGATCCAGAGCTATTCTTTTTTTTTTCTTAAAGATTTTATTTATTCATTTGACAGAAAGAGAGAGAGAGATCACAAATAGGCAGAGAGGCAGGCAGAGAGAAGAGGAAGCAGGCCCCCCACTGAGCAGAGAGCCCCATGCGGGACTCTATCCCAGGGCCCTGAGATCATGACTTGAGCCGAAGGCAGAGGCTTAAGTCACTGAGCCACACAGGTACCCCGATCCAGAGCTAGTCTTATATATCAAGGCTTCAGTTTATTATTTTTTAAATTTAATTCCCGTATGGCTAAGGTACAGTGTTCCATTAGTTTCAGTTGTGCGATACAGTGATTCAACAACTCTTTATATTACTCAGTACTCATCATCATAATTGTACTCTTAATCCCCTTCACCTATTTCATCCATTCCCTCATCCACCTCCCCTCTGGTAACTACCAGTTTGTTGTCTATAGTTAGTCTTCAGTTTAAATTGTAGTTTTTCCTCTCCTTTTTGATTTTGTTGGGTTTGATATGTTGAGTTTAGAATAAATGTGTGAGTTTACAGGAGTTAAGCACATTTCATTCCTTTGATATTCATAAGGAGTGAAAAACCAATTTCATTCCCATGCTGAAAAATAATTAAACTTGGAAATTATGATAATGTAATAGTGATTTTTTAAAGTATTAGCATATTAATTTCATTATAATTGGAATATCAGAATGTAATGTAAACTACAACTTATTGCTTTTTGTTTCCTTGTTCTACTGACTTACAACTTAAAGAAAGCTGAAAAAATATTAATCTAAAAATCAATTCATTCCTTAATGAATATTTTCCCTACAGAAGAAAACATGCCCATAATAATAGCTTGTAATAAACATTTATTGAATGCTTACAATAAACATTTATTGAATGCGCCAGGCAGTGCTCTAAGAGATGAGTGTGAATTAGCTTATTCATTCTCACAGCACCCCACATAGAAGGCACCAATATCATCTCCATCCTGTGCAGGAGAAAACTCAGGAGCAGAGAGCTTATGTATTTTGGCCAAGGTTCTGGAGCTAGTGAGAGGCAGTCTAAGGTCGAGCTCCCTGGAAGTTTGGAATTAAGGACTTTGCAGATGTAAGTTAAGGCTCTTGAGGTGAGATCCATCATACTGGAGGGGTAGGTCCTAAATCCAATACCTGGTATCATAAGAGAAAAGAGATGGAGGTTTGACACACAGAGGGGAAGGCCATGGGAAGAAGGAGGCAGAGACTGAGTTATGCTACGCACCAAGGAATTTTGGAGCTACTAGGAGCTAGAAGAGGCAAGGAAGGATGGTTCCCCAGAGTCTTCAGAGGGAGTGTGGCCCTGTGGATACCTTGATTTCAGACTTCTTCCAGAATAGTGAGAGAGTAAGTTCTTGTTTGAAGCTCTTCTTTGGAGGGACTTTATTACAGCAATTCAAGAAAGTATTGTACCTCTTGCGCTTCTTGGGCCCACTTGTTTCCTGTAAGTTTATCCCATCTGGGAACTGCTTCTCCAGACTTTGGGTTGGGTTCTTTCACTGGGGAGACTTAAAATAGGAAGATCAGAGGGAGACGCTAACCCTACTTGCTGCAGCTGAGTTTCTTACTGTAACTCATACCCAACACTTCCCCTCTTTGACTGCCCATTCTAGAATCACCTTATGCTTGGTGAGGGCCCCTCTTGGTCAAGGTGCTGTGACCCAGCTCTCCATCCCTGAGGGGTCTTGAGTCTCTGACTCTCATAACCCTTTTCAGGCTGTATCTGCTGCTTCTGTCCTTTTATTATCAAAGCTGGGCAAGGCAGTACCAAGAAATATTTCAGTTTAATTCCTGAGGGGCAAGGGTCCCCCCCTCCAACCCCGTCCTCACTATATAATATCAGCTTGACCTCCTCGCCATGATCAGGATCAGTTACTCCTGTCAGGATGGTAACTTCTTTCCTTGCTGCTGGTCACTTGGTACTGGACACTAAAGTAACAGAACATCAACCTCAACTTAGCTTAGTGGGGTTATTGCTCTATCCTATGAGGACGAGCTCCCCCATCCAGGGGAAATCTCTAGACATGCAGAGCCTGGGGTTGTGGTGGTCAATGTTTCTTTTACTTGAAGGTGGACTGGTCAGTAGAGCCAACTATACTGAAGGAGTGCTTTGCAGTAACTGTAGACTTAGAATTTCTGGAGCAGTGGCTGAAGAGGTGATCATGTCCACCTAGTCAACCTTCCTTATTTTAAGATTTTTTTTTAAATTTATTCTTTTTGGAGAGAGCATGAGGAAGGGTTGGTCAGGGACAGAGGGAGAGGGAGAAGTAGACTTCCCACTAAGCAGGGAGCCCCAGATGGGGCTTGATCCCAGGACCCTGGGATCATGACCTGAGCCCAAGACAGACACTCAACTGACTGAGCCACCCAGGTGCCCCTTGTAGGTTCGGGGAGGTGCCACAGATTATCCAGGAGAATCCAACAGAGCAGGAGTTGAACTGGGACTAGAAAACACCCTTTCCAGTCAGGTGTCATGCTACTTCCCATTACTTTATGTGGATTAATTTTTCTTAATTACTAAAATAAATTAGCTGATATTTAAAATATTGAAAGATTTACATATTTGTCTTCTAATTGAAATGTTATTAATATAATGAAGTAGCTTTTATTAGTAGTGAGAGTGTCCCATTCTGTGTGTGTGTGTTTCAAACAGAATTGGATCACCTCTGAAATGTGTATTTAATATCATTTTTGAGATCCAAGGTGGTTGTGTCTTCATATTTCCATCCATGTTAGCTACCTATTTAAAAAATTACATTATAGCCTGGATGGCTTAGTTGGTTGAGCAACTGCCTTTGGCTCAGGTCATGATCTTGGCTGGGATCCTGGGATGGAGCCCCAAGTCGGGCTCCCTGCTCCATGGGGAGCCTGCTTCTCCCTCTGCCTGCTGCTCCCCCTGCTTGTTCTTTCTCTTGCTCTCTCTCTCAAATAAAGAAATAAAATCTTTTAAAAAATTACATTAAATGCATTACATTTTAGACATTTTAATAAGAATAAAAGTTTCCTTTCCAGTCAATCAGTAAAAAATTTCTTCTAAGTGATGCATATGCCAAAACTTTAGGGGAAAAATGGGGACTTTCTAATATGTTGATAAAAAAAGCAATGCTTAAAAATGTACCTGTAACACTAGAATATGTGTATATGCTCACCAGTTACTCCGTTTTAACTTTGGTGTGACCTGCTTGGTTGAGACCACAGTGGATTGACATGCTGACTGGGGTTTGATTTGTCTTTAAGAACATAATGGAACTTGTTTCTGGGATCATTTTATTATTGTGAGATTTAGAAGAAAGTAATTGGAATCAAGATTACTTTCATACTGTCCTGTAATCACAAATGTTAGACTTGGAAGAGATCTCAGTACAGAGTGTTACTGTCAAGGGGATAAAGCATAGAAGAAGAAAGGGCCTTTTAAAACTGTGGATTATTTACATATGTGTGACAGTCGGCCAAAGAGCTGCTTTGTGGTTTCATGTCCTGAAGGTTTGCTGTCACGTTAATTAATAACTTTGTGCAATCCAAACCACCTTCTTTGCCCAGAGCTGTACTTTAAATAGCAAGTTGTTTTTGTTAGCGACTCACAGAACGTAAGATGTACAGTATTTTCAGTGGAATCCTTAATGGTATCCTTAATGGTATTACAATGGTAGAAAGTTTTCAGGCTGAAAACTCCAGCAGGGTTCACATCATCTACAGAAATGAGCATCGGCTTCAAGACCTGGACTGGGACCTAATCTATTCTCTGTTTCTGCTAGTATTTTTTCCCCCCTAAACCTTTTGTGAAGATTTAGCATTGATTTGCAATAATAAGAATTACTCTTCCAGGGAAAAGTTTGGTCTCATACTCAAAAGCATTCTCTAATGTTTAGAGAATGGAAAAGACACAGAACTGACACCGTGCACGTGACCGTGATGAGGCTTCAGTTCTGGGGATGGCGGAGATGTTTGCTCCCTGAGACCATTGTTCTCTTAGGCTTGTGCACAATCATCTCAGAAGGGTCAGTGCCTCTCAGGAGTTATTAATTGAAAAGTGCAAATCATCTGTGATTGAGGACAGACAGCAAGGTACTAAGATAAATCATTTCTAACTCAATTAGAAACATAGCTCCTTTTACAGCTGACCTTGAAAACAAAGGAAAGCGTAGTTTGATCAAAAGTGAGCAGGCGTTCACACCAGTTATTCTCATGCCGTGAATTGAAAAGAGCATTATCAGGAACACATTTTTTTTTTTTTTAGCCATAATTTATTTCAGACCTGCGCTGGAATAAATAAAGCACATGAACCTTAACAGATGCAAATAATAGGGAGTAATCTTTGTATGAGTAATTTAACACATTGCATAGATTGTGGAATCTATCTGATACAAAACCATGCTGTCAGAGACACTGGAGTTGAGACGTTTTTAATGTGTAACCTTAAGTAAGTCAGTGTGTCCTGAAACCACTTGGCAATGGTTATACAGTCCAGACAACATATAATGAATGAATGAATGAATGAATAAATGTTAGGTTCTTGACCAGTACATGAAACCATTTGTAGGCTTCTGGTCAACCACTGTGAATGGCGGGATAAAGGTTTTGATGGTAGATTCTTGTGTGCCTCAGCTGCAGAACGCAGTAGTCCTGAAGATCCTTTCCCAGGTCACTTCTCTTGACTTCCAGGTATGTTTGCCCAAAGCTAGGTGCGGATGAAATTCCATTAGAATGAACTTTAGTTAACTTTAACCAACTGTTACCAAGTTTACAACAGAAGTTACAATGGAAAAGTTTGGTAATAAAAATACTTTAGAATCCTTAGTCTTTATTAATGGGGGGGGGGGTGAAGAATGCTTTGAAAAACATAAATTCATTACAAATCAAATTTAAATTCAGGTGGTAATGACACTTTTAGGATGTTCCCAGTACGGATTTTCTTAAGATGCATAACTTGTGAGATGAGTGACTACATATACAATGCAGCAAAATTTTTAGCCCCAAGTGCTCTACATCTGAAAGTAATACAGCTGATCCTTGAACAACATGGGGGTTAGGGCCACCAGCCACGGTGCCTGTGGAAATCTGTGTAAACTTTTGACTCCATGAAAACTTAACTACTAATAGCCTACTGTTGAATGGAGCCTTACTGATAACATAAACAGTCAATTAGCACATACTTTATATGTTATGCGTATTATATCCTGCATTCTTACACTAATGTAAGCTAGCGAAAAGAAAATGTTATTAAGGAAATCAGAAGGAAGAGAAAATGTATTTACAGTGCCATATTAATCATAAAAGGTGTTGTCTAAGTTGACTTGTGATGTTCAAGACTGTGTTGCTTAAAGGTCAGTTGTATAATATTGTAAATCAACTGTACTTCAGTTAAAAAATTATAAAACTAGAAATGAAGAAAAAAAGAGTGATTTAGAGAAACAAACAAAAAAAACCATCATTGTCACCAACAAAAATCTCTGGGCGCATCCTAACAATGGTTGAAAATTGTGCATAAGCTATTGATGTATAAAAATGTTCTGTGAGGAAATATCAGAGTTAACTTACTTAATATCAACCAAAGCAGTTTTTAAAAAAATTCCTTCCTCCTCTTTCTTCCCTCCTTCCATTCTTCCTTTCACTTCCTCCTTTCATTTTTTCTTGTACTCACTCATTTTTGTCATTTACTCATTCACTCAACTAATGTTAATTGGCCATCTGCCATGTTCTAAGACCTTGCTAGGCACTGGAAATACAAGATACAAAGTGAACAACTTTCAGGGGCATTTCCAAAAATGAAAATAATAAAATAAAATTATTAAATGCCACAGAGAATATAAAATTCATTCATTCATGGGCTACAGAGTGGTTGGGTGCAAAGTGGTGCTTCTTTAGTGAGAACAGAGAGGGAGGTTTTCTCCTGGAGGGTGGGATTCCAGCTGAGGCCTGAATGATGAGCAGAAGGTGCTCCTGCTACTACCTGGGTAAACAGCACTGAAGGCAGAAAGAAGTAGGAAGTGCAAAGGCACTGAGACAGGTAGGAGCCTGTTATGGTCAGGGTTCAGAAGGAAGACCAGTGTGGTTGGACTTCATGATTGAGGGGAACTTGGGAGGAGAGATAGGTAGGGGTCGGGTTATGTATGGTGTCACAGACCATGGGAAGGGTTTGGATTTGTTCTGATTCAATGAAAGGGCATTGGAGAGTTTTAAGCAGGGGCAGGATTTGAAAAGTCATGAGTGTGTGTTTAAAAGATGTTGCTAAGATTGTTATTCACTAAATCACACAATGGCCAATCAATGAGCACATGGCAGAGAAACCCCTGTCAAATCTCAAATTGGGAAACAGTTTAACTTTTTTCAACCTATCTCTGATTCTTGAAACTATTTCTCCTTTTGTAGGAAATTCAGAGCCAATTTGCAATTTTCCTCTAGCAGTTATAGCTTATTACATAGTATATGGTTTTTCTTTAAAAATTTTATTTGAATAGATATTTATCATACTTAGTAAAAACAATATAGAAATTTATATATTGATAAAGTTTTCTCCCACTCCTGTCGCTGCCCAAATCACCAACCACCCCCCCAGAGACAACCTCTTAAATTAGTTTCTTATGTGTCTTTCTAGTGTTCCTTTATGCCAATACAAGTCAGTATAAATATATATTCTTACTTCCCTTCCTTTCTTTCTTCACCAAGGGTAGTGTGTGTGTGTGTGTGTGTGTGTGTGTGTGTGTTCTTCTACATCTTGTTGTCTTTACCCAAAGTTGAGTCTGGAGATTTTTCACATCAACACACATCGCTTTTTCTCTCTATTTGAGAGTAGGAAGGTTTTTCATTGAGTAGAAGTGCTATTTAACCAGACTTCATTCCTGGACTTGAGTTATTCCTTGTCTTTTGGTATTACAAACAGTGTTGCCACGAATAACCTGGTCATATGGCACTCTGTATTTGTGAGATATAACCATAAGGTAAGGTAAGTTCTCAGAAGTGGGACTGTTAGATCGCAGTGCCTTTTTCATAGTATATAGTTTTGGTGGCTGTTCCTATTTTGCTAAATATTGCTGAATTTTCTTTGGAATGAGTTGTGCCTTTTTTGCATGTGCATTAGCAGTGTATGGTAAGTAATGGTGCTCTGATGGGTGGCTTTACTGTTTCCTTATCATTTATCTAATTTTTTTTTCTTAGTCTCAGCTTCCTAGTTTATGTATTTCTATGCTTCTATGTTGTATATATTTTTGTAGGGTATCTTTAGGCCACTTTCAATTATTGCTTGAAGGAGAAATTGAATAAAGAGATAAATTCAGCATGCTTTAGTTTTTGCACTTAACATCCTCTGTTATTCTTTTGCATTTCCACACCTTTTCCCACTAGTCTCCGAGTGGCTCCATAATAACATGGTTCATATTTCATTAGTTTTAAGAGACCAATGCCTGGCAGATTACTATTGCAATAAATATTTGGTATATTCACGAATGATTTAAAGTATAGTAGTATTGCTACTAAGCTTACTAAAGCCAGGTAATACCTGGTATTCAGAAAGTAATCAGTGAATAAGTCAATGAGTGAGTTAATGAATATAGGGTTTTTCCTTTAAGAGATGCCATTGTATCAATAGCAATGAAGAAATATTGTTATGGAATAGACTAATCTTGTTTTATTTAAATGGATGCCATTATAACAAGAAATAAAATGATATTCCATCGGTACATGACTTTAGAGCAAACGTAATCCTATACTACATGGCAGATGAGAATTTTAATGAAAACATTCATATGGAAAAGTGTCCACTGAATAAATTGGAAGCTTAACATAGAGAATTGGCTGGGCAAAATAATGATTCTGAGGGAGAAAATTCTGCATGAGGGAGCTTAAGTGACATAAGTGTGCTAAGAAAGTTCTGGAAAACTTTGAAAATAAAATGCTTAAACTTTTCTACGTGCATAATATGTGATTATAACTTATGCATTCGGCAATCTTGCTGCATATTATAATCTTGGTTGTTTTATGATTTGTATCTAGATGGGCTGGAAAAAACATTCTAAAACATTTAAAATGTGATATTACTGCTCATGAAACATGTATGTGTAATAAAAATCTCTTGTCATTGGGTAAGAATGTCCGGCTGGAGTACTGTTCACATTTAATAATCCTTTGTATATGAAACAACTAATCATGGAAGACCATGGACACTAAATAGGATAGCAGGCAGATGAAGTTTTGCTTTTAGGATAATGATGGTCAGGCATTAAAACAAACTCTACCTAGTCAAACTAATTTAAATGTGTACCTGCCAGATATTACATGCCACAATGACTAAGGGTGCACGTATCTTCAAAAATTTTTCATGCTTATTCAGTAATCTTGGCATGAACATATGACAGAATGATTTCATCAGACTTGGGGGATTATGATATTGACTAGCACTCTGTAAGCATTCAGAAAGCATGTATAAAGAGATAACCTTGCTTTAAACAAGTCCAATTTACAAAAAGTCACATATTTAACCAAAGATTATTTCCTTTATAAATGATTTCTTCAAAATTACCTTTAAATATCATTTTCATCATACATTTGAATTATAATTTAACCTATAAATATCTATTTTCATGAGACTTTTTTCCAGAAACCTGTACATATTTTAAGTATTATTCTTGGAAATAATGATACCATTTAACTTATGGTAACTTACAAGTATTTCTTAAACTTTCAACATTCCTGCAAATGCCATACTTCTGAAAAGTTGGCTAATAAGTCTCTTGAATATTTTTATTATTTTAGCAATTTTAAGAGATGAGCTTCCATGGTCAAATGACTACGATGGCTACAGACTATGTAATATCTTAAATTTAAAATATGATTTTAATAAAATAAAATATTGAAATATGTCTTATTTTGTTAGTAAGTACTATCACATAGTTTCATTTTATGCGTTGCATTACTTCCTTTCTTGGGTAAGACTCAGATTAGATATAGAACATTAGAGTATGAACTCTGTCTAGAGTATCAAACACTCAAACCAGCACTTTCATGGTGTATTAAACTTATAAGTTACTTTTTATTCTGTACTCTTTTTTATTCTGTACTTTTATATTAATGAACAAATATCAGTCTTCTCTTCTAAAAAAGATGTCAAGCAGGTTAGTCAGAATGCTCTCTGATGTAATTTGAAGTTTCTCTTGTGGATTTTCTTTAAGTTTTTTAAAATCAGCAGTATTGGGTAACCTTCATAGATGTTACAGTAAATGCTTGGAAAACTTTCCTTTTTGTATCGCACACTGAATCAGCCACTGATAAAGTATCTGTGTACAATGTTTAATACTGTTTAATACCTGTGAATATGGGAAAGAAAGGTATTAAGCTCTCAACAAGGTCAAGGATTTTGTCGATTATGTATTACTTATATGCTAGCAAAGGAAGCTGTAGCAAAAAAGGAATTAGGGGGGCACCTGGGTGGCTCAGTGGGTTAAAGCCTCTGCCTTCAGCTCAGGTCATGATCCTGGGGTCCTGGGATCGAGCCCCGCATCGGGCTCTCTGCTCTGGGAAGCCTGCTTCCTCCTCTCTCTCTGCCTGCCTCTCTGCCTACTTGTGATCTCTCTCTGTCAAATAGATAAATAAAATCTTAAAAAAAAAAAGGAATTAGGGAGTAGCTAGGTCCTAAATTGCTTTTTGTATAAAAATACTGTATACACTACCTATATTTCTTGAGCTAAAGAAGTGAAATGTTGGGTCAATTGCTTAAGCTCTAGCAGTAGTTCTCTTATTTGATTAAGAAACATAATTGAGTATAAACCATTTGGCTTCTTAAGTTGGCAAAGAATAGTTCAGTTTTAGAGCTATAATTCTGACCCAGCTCTATGCTTCATTTTGATGAAAGGTACTTAGATATAAACGAGGTCACTTTCCCACAGGTCCTACATGACTTGCTGGGTAAGCCAAAAATGCAGGGCCTGGACTCTTTGCTTAGATTATTTATCAGGCTGCGTTTGCAGCAAGCAACCTTGAAGGATGAGGTAATGTCTCCATTCAGAACAAAAGAGCAGGCTTGCTTACTGCTTGCTCTAAAACAATGGGTCTTCAAGCTCAGTGTTCCTCTCCTGTGAAGCAGCCCGCTGCCTGTGCAGGCATCATCTGTCCTTCTACTCCCCCCTTAAGTACTGGGCATGGGAAACTGACATGAATATGTTGACATTATGACAACTGCCTTTGCTGTGAGTAAAAGAGTCTTTCATTTCTGTCTGAGAGTCTTGTGTTTTGTGTCTTCTCTCAACCTCAACACTGTGTGATTGTAACAGTCACATTGCTTCTCTCTGCTTAGGGATCACAACTTGAGAAGAGTTGTTTCCTGTATTTTGTCCAGCTTTTTAGTTGCTCATGACAAATTGGTAAGTCTACTCCTGGTTGCATCAGGGAAGTACATCCTGCCTAGAAGTCAAAATGTAGGGCTTTATTTTTTGGTTTAGAGTTATATGTGAAAATTCATCATCTTTTTTGTTTTTGTTCTCCATGAGAAAAGTAGATATATAGCTTTTAAAGCCTTTGACAACTCGACTCTAATATCTGGGACTTTGTGGATCTGTTTTTGTACATTCTACCACATTTTCTTTTTGATTTCTATCTTGTATTTCTTCATATCTATAATTGCATGTGATATTGCATTTGATGAACTGTTTGTAAAAATAATTTGAGTCTTAGGGCCATGAGGCAGCCAGGCTGAAAGACGGTCCTTTCCTGTGACCTTATTTTTGTGTAGTGTCCTTTGTTGAGGGTAGGCTGAGCTTAGTAAGTCAATTCTGACTAATAGAAAATGGCAGAAGTAATGGTATGTCACTTTTGAGATTAGGCTATAAGTTCTTTTTTTTTTTTTTTTTTTTGCTTTCTGACTTCAAACTAGACTACAGAGTTATAATAATCAAAGCAATATGGTGCTGGCATGAAAATGGACACATAGGGGGCGCCTGGGTGGCTCAGTGGGTTAAACCTCTGCCTTTGGCTCAGGTCATGATCTCAGGGTCTTTGGATCGAGCCCTGCATTGGGCCCTCTGCTCAGCAGGGAGCCTGCTTCCCCCCTCTCTCTGCCTGCCTCTCTGCCTACTTGTGATCTCTCTCTCTGTCAAATAAGTAAATAAAAAAAAAATGGACACATAGATCAATGGAATAACAACAGAGAGCCCAGAAATCAACCCACACATATACAGCCAACTAATCTATGACAAAGGAGGCTAGAATATACAGTGGGGAATGGATAGTCTCTTCAATAATTAGTTTTGGGAAAACTGGATAGCTACACACAAAAGCCTGATATTAGAGCACTACTTTGCACCATGTAAAAAAATAAATTCATATGGATTAAAGACTTGAATGTAAGACTTGAAACCTAGAATAAAACTCCTAGAAGAAAACATAGATAGTAAGCTCTTTGACATTTGTCTTAGCAATATTTTTCTTTTTTGGATCAATGTCCTTAGGCAAGGGCAACAAAAGTTAAAATATGTAAGTGGGACTATATCAAACTAAAAAACTTACACAGTGAAGGAAACCATCAACAAAATGAAAAGGCAACCTAATGAAAATATTTGTTAATCATACATTTGATAGTGTGTAAACATCCTATCTATATAAAGAACTTACACACTTAATTAAAAAAAAAAACCCAAACAACTTGATTTAAAAATGGGCAGAGGACTTGAACAGACATTTTTCAAAAAAGACATGCAGGTGGACAACAAGCACATGGAAAGATGTGTAGTATCATTGGTCATGAGGGAAGTGCAAACCAAAACCTCAATGAAATACTTCCTCACACCAGTCAGATCGACTATTATCAAAAAGACAAAAAATAACAAGTATATGGTGAGGATGTAGACAGAGAGAACCCTTGTGAATTGTTGGTGGGAATGTAAATTGGTACAGCCACTATGGAAAACACTATATAGGTTTCTCAAAAAGTTAAAAGTAGAATTACCATATGATCCAACAATTCTGCTAGTGGGTACTTATCTGAAGAAAATGAAAATGCCAATCAGAAGAGATGTATGCACTCCCATGTTCATTGAGGCATTATTTACAGTAGCCAAGATATGGAAGAAACCTCAGTTGAATTGGTTAATAGATGAATGGGTAAATAGGTAAAGAATTGTGAGATATATATATATATATACATATATATATATATATACACACACACATATATATATGCATATATATGTGTATATATATATACCCATAAAGAGGAATGAAATTTTTTCCATTTGTGACAACATGGATGGACCTTGAGGATATTACGCTAAGGGAGATAAAATCAGACAAAGAAAAACAAGTATGATTTTTCTTAGCTGTAGAGTCTGAAAAACAAAACAAATGAACAAACAAAACAAAATGGAAACAGGTTCATAGTTACAGGAAACAGAATGTTCCCAGAATGGGTAGGAATTTAGAAGGTAAACGAAATAAGTGAAAGAGATTAAGAGGTACAGACTTCCAGTTACAAATTAAGAGGATTATATATATAGCATAGGGACTATAGTCAATAATATTGTAATAATTCTGTATAGTGACAGATGGTAACTAGACATCATGGGGATCATTTTGTAATGTACAGAAATATTGAAACATTATGGTGTACACCTGAAACTAATAGGATATTATATGTCAATTATACCTCAAGTAAAAAGAATGAGAGAAGAAGAACAACAAAAAAGACTGTAGCTCCCACATTCAAGAGAGGGTCTCCTCTCTTGCTCTTGGATCCAATAGAAGCCATTCTGTGAGCTTCTCTATACAGAGGTCCCATAGTGAGGAATTGAAGCCTTTTGTTAACAGTCATGGCAGTGAACTTGGAAGTGGCTCCTCCACCCCCAGTCAAAGCTTAGGTGACTGCAGCACCATGTGACCTTTTGGATAAAACCTATTGGAAATCCTGAGCAGAAGCACTAAGCTAAGATGCTCCTAGGTCTCTGATGGCCCACAGAAACTATGAGATGACACCTATTTATTATTTTAAGCCACTAAATTTGGAATAACATTTCACGCAGCAATAGGTAACTGATACAGATGATGATCTTTTATTTATTTTTTTCATTTCATTTTATTTTATTTCTTTTAAGTGTTCCAGAATTCATTTTTATTTTTTTTTACATTTTATGTTATTTTTTCAGTGTTCCGAGATTCATTGTTTATGTACCACGCCCAGTGCTCCATGCAATACATACCCTCCTTAATACTGACCATCAGGCTCTCCCAAACCTCCCCCCCTCCCCTCCAAAACCCTCAGTTTGTTTCTCAGAGGACACAGTCTCTCATGGTTAATCTCCCCCTCCAGTATCCCCCAACTCACTTCTCCTCTCCATCTCCCCATGTCCTCCATGTTATCCTTATATTCCACAAGTAAGTGAAACCATATGATAATTGACTCTCTCTGCTTGAATTATTTCACTCAGCATAATCTCCTCCAGTCCCATCCATATTGATACAAAAGTTGGGTATTCATCCTTTCTGATGGAGGCATAATACTCCATTGTATATATGGAGCATATCTTTTTTACCCATTCGTCTGTTGAGGGACATCTTGGCTCTTTCCACAGTTTGGCAACTGTGGCCATTGCTGCTATGAACATTGGGGTACAGATGGCCCTTCTTTTCACTGCATCTGTATCTTTGGGGTAAATACCCAGTAGTGCAATTGCAGGGTCATAGGGTGGCTTTATTTTTAATTTCTTAAGGAATCTCCACACTGTTCTCCAAAGTGGCTGCACCAACTTGCATTCCCACCAACAGTGTAAGAGGGTTCCCCTTTCTCCACATCCTCTCCAACACACGTTGTTTACTGTATTGTTAATTTTGGCCATTCTAACTGGTGTAAGGTGGTATCTCAATGTGGTTTTGATTTGAATCTCCCTGAGGGGTAATGATGATGATTTCTTTTAACAGTTATGGTTTCTGTTTGCTTCTGCCAGTTGCCTGGGGGTGCTAGAACTCTAGGACACCTAGGGAGACTAGTAGCCCAGGACTGCCTGTTTTCAGTCTCAGGAACTGAGGTGATTCAAAGCTGAATTTCAGCCTCTTCAAGGGCCTACCTGTAGTTCACTGGCTCCTAAGAGATAGCCCTTAGGAGTCCCAGCACAAAGTGTGGGAGTTTGGCAGGGCTCTCCCCAACCCTTTATAGACCCTGGAAAGCAGTCTCCAGCGATCTAAGCACTAAGAAGCTGTTGGAAATCCTGCTCAGTTTCTCAGGCTTCCAGCTTCCCCCACCCTGGAGCTGGTATGGTTTCCAGGTGAATAAGTTGCTCTAAACTTAGGGTGTATTAAGTTGGACTCCTTTCCCAACAAATCTTTATTATATTGTGAGCTCTTTGACACCACCAGTTAGATATTTCTTTATGTATCTTTTCTTCAATTTTTCTAGTTGTCCAGTGAGAAGACTGGGTGGAATTAACTAGTCTATCATTATTGGAAGTAGAAGTCAAACTCCATCTTCATTTCTTTATCAGAGAAGTTACAAAGCAATGAAGGAAAAGTTTCTTCTTGCTTATAGTTATAAGTGCGTACACCATGCTTATACAGTGATATGTTTCAGTATGGTGTTTTAATGAATTCTCTAGGAATTCTGTGTGTACCCTCCATCTAACACTCTGGAAGTTACTCATCTGGTGACCAATCTGATTTGATCTGCTCACAAATTTTACGTAGTGACTTTGCTAGTTTTCTAGTCCACCTGGATGGGTTACTCTGATATTAATTCATTTTCCAAGTTTTACTCTGCCAGGCAAGTGTTTTGATTTCTCTTGGATAATGGGAAGTTCAGCTTCATTTTAAATATTTTTTTATATTTTATTTTATATTTTATATTTTATAATATATTCTATATCTTTGAATATTTGTTATTCTATGCATTGCTAATCTTGATGGTTTTTATTTTTATGTGTTTTCTCATGAAGAAGTAAATAAGCTTGTGTGTCTTAAGTACCAACTCTAAATTCCATGGAATACATATGTTCCTGAAAAATATCATGATAACAATTGGGAATTGTAAGACCTTATGAAGGGAATAAGCCTGTATAATTTTTGTAGATCTACATATGTTAATTTAGAAAAAATGTCAAGATATATTATTACTGAAAAAAAAGTAGCTATATATCCAAAGCTCAGGGTGTGTGTGTGTGTGTGTGTGTGCGCGCGCATGCGTGTGTGCATGTGTACATACTTGTAAATGTATACAAAATGTTTTAAAAGATGCAGAAGACACTAGGGAAGGGGATTGAGAATTTGGTAAGGGAAGCGTTCTTACTTTTCCCTTGTACATCTTTAAATTATTGGACTTTTTATCATTTCACATGTTGTTTTCCCAATTAGTGAATTTAAATACTAAGTGGAAACACATTAGTAGTATAATCTCATGTTAGTTACAAAGAATGATATGCAATTATTTCCTTGTATCACCCTCTTTTATTATCTTTCTTTCTCATGGTCTCTACTAGATACCAGATTTACTCATTTATTTGTTTTATATTGTGAGTAGTTGGCATACTGTGCCTCTTAGATTATTATTTTCCTTCATTGAAATGTTTAATGCCTTTTGGTTGTACATATATTAGAGTTGCTAAATCTCCCTAAGTCACATTTCAGACTTGAACAGTTGTCATATGTAGATACAAAATCCAGAGTGAGAAATCCTGGAAGGAATTTAAGTTCTATCACTTAATAGTTGTAAAATCTTGTACCAGAAATTTAAACAACCATTTTCCTCTTGTGTATCCCTCCATTGATCCAAGAACATAGAGTCAATATTAACAACTATTTTCCAGACACTTATTTTTCTGTCTGAGAACATGAATAATGATAAAATTTTTTCTCTCTTACCTTATAGGTTTGTGATGAGGAGCAAGATTTGGTATGCATGAGAGCTTTTGTAAGCTGTACAACATGCAAACATAAAGTATGATTATATTCAGTCCTTTGCTTCATTGTGAAATGTTAAGTAAAGAATGCTGAGTTGAGATTTTCAATTTTCCATATTTTGAAGTAGGAAAAGATGTTGAAGGAATCAGTATTTATGAAGCCAAAAATCTAAGGAAAAATGTTATGTTATTTGTAACTTTTTGGGGGTAGGGGAGGGAAGCAGCAAAAGATATTGTATGTCAAGGGGATAAACATTACAGATGATAAAATACGGTTGTTATGCTAAAGAGAAAGTAATGGAAGCATCTCATTTTTTGAGGGTGGGGTGGGGGGTAAAGACCGGGTAGGGTAGGAGTGCTCCTGCCAGATGGCTTCTGTCCCTTTCCTTTCTCTGAATTTTAAAAGTGTGACCTACCTCTTGTACCCTTGATTATTAGCATCAAGCGTTGGATTTTGAATATCAGTTCCTGACCTTAGGGAAAACTTTCTGGGAAACTGTGGAAACTGAACAAGTATGGTTAAGTCTTCCTTTGGGAAACTTCCCCCTCCCCTCACCTATCCCTTGGACACTCTACTGAAAACATCTAGTTCTTGGTCTATGTTTCTCTAGATGATAATTACAGTTACTGAAGGATCCATCCGATGTAACCATATGGTTATAATCTTAAGAGTACAAAGGGGAAAAAAAGCAAGTTTTAGCCCTTCTTACTATATATAGATTTAAAGAAGAATATTTGTATTTACTTCATTTATGATGACAATTTCTTTTTTTCTTTGAAGATTGGTTTGAGAGAGAGAGAGAGAGCACACATGTGAGTGGGGGGAGGGGCAGCAGGAGAGACCCTTCAAGCAGACTCCTCATTGAGCGGGGACTCCCAGCCGCCCCGCCCCCAGCACAGAGCCTGACTCCAATACCCATGAGATCATGACCTGAGCTGAAACCAAGAGTCAAACACTTAGCCGACTGAGCCACTCAGGTGCCCCTCTAATGATAATTTCTATTTAATTACCTATATATGTTATTCTGAGTTATGATGTACCATCATACCATGTCACAATCTTTTCAATTGTATGTATATTTATATATTTTCTCTCTCTCTCTCTTTTTTTCTTTTTCTTGGAATATGTCTCTAATAGTATAGAAATTAAATATTAACTTTTAAAAGATGGGTAAATATAAATTTCCTGCTGAGATATACTGAATACTGATATATTCCAAGATAGAAAGTAGAATTCCAAGATAGAAAGTAGAAAAGTTTTCATGGTTCAAGAATGACATTTTTTCTTAAAACTCTGTCCATCAGCTTTATTTAACTAGGCTCTGGGCAGCTATATGCTGGACATATAACAAAATGATACTGAAAGAGAACAGAAAAAGATATTTCATAAAAGAAAAGGATCAGTACATTTTTAACGAAAAACTCTAGGTTCTTAGATAAGACTTAAATTTCTATTTGAATTTTGTCTTCGCTTGGGCTGCCGTAACAGGTACCCTAGACTGGGTGGCTTAAACAACAGATATTTAGTTCTCACAGTCTCTCAGGTTGGAGGTTCAACTGTAGGCTGCCAGCATGACTGGGTTCTGGTGAGAGCTCTTTTCTTGGTCTGCAAAGGGCTGCTGCCTTGCTGTGTGCTCACATGGTAGAGAAAGAGAAAGATGTTGTGTCTCTGGGTGCCTGGGTGGCTCAGTTGGTTGAGCGACTGCCTTCGGCTCAGGTCATGATCCTGGAGTCCCGGCATTGAGTTCCGCATCAGGCTCCCAGCTCCACGGAGAGTCTGCTTCTCCCTCTGACCTTCTCCCCTCTCATGCTCTCTCTGTCTCTCTCTCAAATAAATAAATAAAATCTTAAAAAAAACCCAACAAAGACATTGTGTCTCCTTTTTATAAAAGCACTAATCCCATTAAGAGGGCCGTACTCTCATGACCCAATCTAACCTAATTACTTCCCCAATTCCCCACCTTCACATCCCATCACATTGGGGCTTATGGCTTCAAACATATGAGTTTTGGTGGGACACACAGTCAGACCATAGGAAATTTTAGTGATGCTATTCCTTAGCTGGACTGGTATTGGAGAAGCTTCCACTTGTGCCCCCCCTCAGGGCTCAATAGGGCTGGTGGAAATCGTTTTCTGGGGATCTGGTGTTTCTCAGAACCTCATGGTTCATATCTTAATGCTTTATTCACTGAATTATTTCTCCCTTCTCCCTTTTAACTAATTTTAGTTTTTCTTGGTCTGGAAGCTCAGTGAGGTAACACTGGCATACAATAATTCAATTATGGCTTTTAGTTGAAATCTGAGGGTAAAAACAGGGTTTGCACATGTTATGCAGGTATTTTAGGCTGATGGTTTATTATTCTTGTTATTTTAATCAGAAAATATATAGGCCAGTGACTTTTTCTCATTGTATTCCTTCCCTGTGACTGGCATGAAGTTGTAGCAGGCAATAAAATAATAGCTAACACTTATAGAACTCTTACCATGTGCTAGATAATGCCATACACTTTATATGAAATAATCTGATTTAATCTTAACAACAACTCCATGAGGTAGGTCCTCTTATTCAGCCATTTTATAGACATGGAAACTGAGTCTGATAGCAGTAAAATAATCCATGTCAAACAGGTCATCAATGGCATTGTTAGGATGCCTTTGTTGGGCACATTACAGAGGTTTACAACTCTTTGATGACAGGGAATTTCCCTTTGGATGCATGGAAAATTTTTATATCAGCACTGAGTAAATCATTCAATAAAATATCTACCTGAGAAGGGAAAGTTGGAGGTCAGCAAAGCAGTACTTGGCATTTACATGGTGGCACTCTGTTATTATTTTTGTTTTTGCTTCTTGCAAGCATCTCTAATTAAACTATTGGAAACTTTCGTAAATTAAATCAGTATATTAATTTCAGATACATTGAGGAAACTGAAAATCAGAGTTTTAGATAAGACTTTAACTTATTTACGACAGTGGAATTGTCCCCAAGGAATTTACATTTAGATCTGGATTGGCTTTTGTAACTTGGAAATGATGCGAGAGAGAGTGAGAGAGAGAGAGAGAGCACGAGCGAGCATGCATGAACGCCCTGGCACGCAAGTGTTTGTGTTAGGAGCTAAAACCACAGGGAAGCAGCAGCCATTGCTAGAGACACCACTGGAGGCAGTGAAACACTTTGGGGTTTCTAGTCTGGGGCCTCCAGGCTCCTCCATATCCCATTATGCGAACCTCAGGAAGCCAGGAGGCAGAGGAGCCTGTGAAAGAGAGCTTGTAGGGTCATCCTGTGAGAACACAGCAGAGCTAGGGAAGGGGAAGTGATGCCATGGGGGTGCAGACATGCAAATGACTAGCCCAGCATTTGTAGGGACAGCGGTAGGCACCTTCTGCCCATCTTCTCCCTTTTGTGACAAGAGAAGAGAACCAACTCCTCCTGGTTTTGGGAATTTTTCATGGTCTTTTCAAATGTCATTTGTTTCCTTTTTAACGAAGCATGAATTCCTCTTAGGAATGGGGAGACCCATGGAGGCAGAAGTCTTATTATTTGCCTGTCTGCTTCAAATCTAACCTTCCTTTTCAGGATTTTTAGATGAGAGTTTCCCAAATGGACCATGTGCTTGGGGAAATTCTATTTTGGATGAGAAAATGCTAGCAGAAGCATAACTTCCCCTGACACATCCAATTGTGAAATATATCATTGACCGGAGCTACTACTCCTGATTCAGCTTCTCATTACATGTGAATAATAATTCTTCACAGTTCTAACCTCACTATGGTATTTTCTGTTGTTGAGTCTCCACTGACATTTTTTGGGGAAAAGACTTAGTAACTCAGGATACTATAATGTATTTTTTTTAAATTTATTTATTTGTCAGAGAGAGAGGGAGAGAGAGTGAGTACAGGCAGACAGAGTGGCAGGCAGAGGCAAAGGGAGAAGCAGGCTCCCTGCCGAGCAAGGAGCCCGATGTGGGACTCGATCCCAGGATGCTGGGATCATGACCTGAGCCGAAGGCAGCCGCTTAACCAACTGAGCCACCAGGTGTCCCTCTATAATGTATTTTTAATCATTTTGTAGTATTGGATTTACTTTGCATGCCCATGTGGAGTATTTGTGCATTAGGAAATGGCATCCTTAGGGCAGTGTTTGGAATGAACACAATTAGTCCAATGAACTTTAGAATCAGTGAGCATTGTAATTTAGGCTTGTTATTTTCCTGAGACCTTCAGGCATATTCATACATACATACGTATTCATGGATTATGCGTGGATATTCTGATTGTAATATGGATGATCATGTGATGACTATCTAAATTCAGATTCTAGATATAATATGGTATGTGCAAGAGATGGCATATCTCATAATGGAGCTCACCAGCTTCTCAAACTTCATGAGCCCTGATTTGAATGGCTAATTATTACCTTTTGAGCTTCAAAACAAAACAAAACAAAACAAAACAAAAACAAAAACCAAGGTGAATTTCATAATGGAAAAGATCATAGGGTGCTTATAGTTTGAATAATAAAAATTAGCTTTTCTCAGGGCACCTGGGTGACCCAGTTGGTTAAGTGTCTGCCTTCTTCTGGGCTCATGATCTCGGGATACTGGGATTAAGCCTTGGGGTTCCCTGCTCAGTGGGGAGTCTGATTCTCCTTCTCCCACACCCCTTATCCTCCACTTGTGCTTACTCTCTGTCTCTTCCTCCCCTTTCCCTTGTTCTCAAATAAATAAAAAAAAATAAATCTTTAAAAAAATTAGCTCTTTTCTGGGAAGTCAGGGCTTAGAGGGAAGAATGGAAGTTAAAGCCACTGTTTTCTAGTTTGGCCTTTGAAAGCATGAAGCATCTACATACTATTTATGAACCAAGTAACTTGATTCTATAATGAAAATTCCATTCCTCTGAAAGTACAGATCTGATTTTCTATTTATTTATTTATTTATTTATTTATCTTATTTTATTTTATTTTTTCAGTGTTCCAAGATTCATTGTTTATGAACCACACCCAGTGCTTTATGCAATACGTGCCCTCCTTAATATCCACCACCAGGCTTACCTATCCCTTCACCACCACCCCCCTTCCAAAACTCTCAGTTTGTTTCTCAGAGTCCACAGACTCTCATGGTTCAACTCCCACTCCGATTTCCCCCAATTCACTTTTCCTTTCCTTCTCCTAACATCCTCCATTTTATTCCTTATGCTCCACAAGTAAGTGAAACCATATGATAATTGACTCTCTCTGCTTGACTTATTTCACTCAGCATAATCTCCTCCAGTCCCATCCATATTGATACAAAAGTTGGGAATTCATCCTTTCTGATGGAGGCATAATACTCCATTGTCTATATGGACAATATCTTCTTTATCATTTGTCTGTTGAAGGACATCTTGGCTCTTTTTACAGTTTGGCGACTTCAGCCATAGCTGCTATGAACATTGGGGCACAGATGGCCCTTCTTTTCACTGCATCTGATTCTTAGGGGTAAATACCCAGTAGTGCAATTGCAGGGTCATAGGGTAGCTCTATTTTTAAATTCTTAAGGAATCTCTACACTTTTCCCAGGTGGCTGCACCAACTTGCACTCCCACCAATGGTGTAAGAGGGTTCCCCTTTCTCCACATCCTCTCCAACACATGTTGTTTACTGTCTTGTTAATTTTGGCCATTCTAACTGGTATAAGGTGGTACCTCAATGTGGTTTTGATTTCACTTTCCCTGATTGCTAATGATGATGAACATTTTCTCATGTGTCTGTATTTTGTATGTCTTCTTTGGAGGAGTGTCTTTTCATGTCTTCTGCCCATTTTTTTTTGACATCATTATCTGTTTTTTGGGTGTTGAGTTTGAGGAGTTCTTTATAGATCTTGTATATCAGCCCTTTGTCTGTAGTGTCATTTGTGAATATCTTTTCCCATTCTGTGAGTTGCCTCTTTGGTTGATTGTTTCCTTTGCTGTACAGAAGCTTTTTATCTTGATGAAGTCCCAAAAGTTCATTTTTGCTTTTGTTTCCTTTGCCTTTGGAGACATGTCTTTAAAAAAGTTGCTGTAGCCAGTGTCAAAAAGGTTGCTGCCTATGTTCTCCTCTAGGATTTTGATAGCTTTCTGCCTCATGTTAAGGTCTTTTATCCATTTTGAGTTTATCTTTGTGTATGGTCTAAGAGAATGGTCACGTTTCATTCTTCTATACATAGCTGTCCAAATTTCCCAGCACCATTTATTGAAGAGACTGTCTTTTTTTCCAGTGGATATATTTTCCTGCTTTGTCAAGGATTATTTGACCACAGAGTTGCGGGTCCATATCAGGGCTCTCTACTCTGTTCCACTGGTCTATGTGTCTGTTTTTGTTCCAGTACCATGCTGTCTTGGTGATCACAGCTTTGCAGTAAAGCTTGAAATCAAACAACGTGATGCCCCAGCTTTGTTTTTCTTTTTCAACAGTTCCTTAGCAATGAGGGGCCTTTTCTGGTTCCATATAATTTTTAGGATTGTTTGTTCCAGCACTTTGAAAAATGCTGGTGGGATTTTGATTGGGATGACATTGAAAGTGTAGATTGCTCTGGGCAGTATGGACATTTTAATAATGTTTATTCTTCCAATCTGTGAACATGGAATGCTTTTCCATCTTTTTTGTCTTCTTCAGTTTCTTCCATGAGTGTTCTATAGTTCCTCAAGTACAGATCCTTTACCTCTTTGGTTAGATTTATTCCCAGGTATCTTACGGTTCTTGGTGCTATAGTAAATGGAACTGATTCTCTAATTTCCCTTTCTATATTTTCATTGTTATTGTTTAAGAAAGCAACTGATTTCTGTACATTGATTTTGTATCCTGCTACATTACTGAATTGCTGTATGAGTTCTAGTAGTTTGGGGTTGGAGTCTTTTGGGTTTTCCATTTAAAGTATCATGTCATCTGCGAAGAGGGAGAGTTTGATTTCTTTGCCAATTTGAATACCTTTTTATTTCTTTTTGTTGTCTGATTGCTATTGCTAGAACTTCTAGTCCTGTGTTGAACAACAGTGGTGGTAGTGGGGATCCTTGTCGTGTTCCTAATCTCAAAGGGAAGGCTGTCAGCTTTTCCCCATTGAGGATGATATTCACTGTGGGTTTTTCATAGATAGATTTTATGAAGTTGAGGAATGTTCCCTCTATCCCTATAATTTGAATTGTTTTAATCAGGAACGGATGCTATGTCTTGCCAGTGCTTTTTCTGCATCAGTTGAGAGGACCATGTGGTTCTTCTCTCTTCTCTTATTGATTTATTCTATCATATTGATTGATTTGTGAATGTTGAACCACCTTGCATCCCATGGATAAATCCCACCTGGTCATGGTGGATAATGTTTTTAATGTACTGTTGGATCCTATTAGCTAGAATCTTGTTGAGAATCTTGGCATCCATATTCATCAGGGATATTGGTTGAAATTCTTCTTTTTAAAAATTTTTATTTATTTATTTATTCAATAAACATAGAATGAATTTTTATCCCCAGGGGTACAAGTCTGTGAATCGCCAGGTTTACACACTTCACAGAACTCACCATAGCACATACCCTCCCCAATGTCCATAACCCCACCCCACCTCTACCGACCCCCTTCCCCCCAGCAACCCTCAGTTTGTTTTGTGAGAGTCTCTTATGGTTTGTCTCCCTCCCAATCCCATCTTGTTTCATTAATTCTTTTCCTACCCCCAAACCCCCATGTTGCATCTCCACTTCCTCATATGAGGGAGATCATATGATAGTTGTCTTTCTCTGATTGACTTATTGTACTAAGCATGATACCCTCTAGTTCCATCCATGTCATCGCAAATGGCAAGATTTCATTTCTTTTGATGGCTGCATAGTATTCCATTGTGTATATATACACATCTTCTTTATCCATTCATCTATTGATGGACATCTAGGTTCTTTCCATAGTTTGGCTATTGTAGACATTGCTGCTATAAACATTCGGGTGCACGTGCCCCTTTGGATCACTACGTTTGTATCTTTAGGGAAAAACCCAGTAGTGCAATTGCTGGGTCATAGGGTAGTTCTATTTTCAACCTTTTGAGTTGTTTTCCAGAGTGGTTGCACCAGCTTGCATTCCCACCAACAGTGGGAGGAGGGTTCCCCTTTCTCTACATCCTCGCCAGCATCTGTCATTTCCTGACTTGTTAATTTTAGCCATTCTGACTGGTGTGAGGTGATATCTCATTGTGGTTTTGATTTATATTTCCCTGATGCTGAGTGATGTAGAGCACTTTTTCATGTGTCTGTTGATGAAAGAAATTGAGAAATTGATGAGGAAATTGAGAAACAAAGAAATGGTAAAATGTTCCATGCTCCTGGATTGGAAGAACAAATATTGTGAAAATGTCTATGCTACCTAAAGCAATCTACACATTTAATGTAATCGCTATCAAAATCCCACCCATTGTTTCAAAGAAATGGAACAAATAATCCTAAAATTTATATGGAACCAGAAAAGACCTCAAATAGCCAAAGGAATATTGAAAAAGAAAGCCAAAGTTGGTGGCATCACAATTCCGGACTTCAAGCTCTATTACAAAGCTGTCATCATCAAGACAGTATGGTACTGGCACAAAAACAGACACATAGATCAATGGAACAGAATA